>OLKM01001811.1:100105-103897 GCA_900291075.1 Melanogrammus aeglefinus | reverse complement strand
GGATGGTGGGGGGTGGGGGGGGTGTGGGGATGGGGGAGATGAGAGATGTGTTCCCCTAAGATAATGGGCCCACCCAGTCATAGGAGGTCTTAAGATAGAGGCACACGGACTCGCGAGGACCAGTACCCCACGACCAAACCCCCCTAGTTCTTTAAGAAAAGAGAAAAAAACTGCTTGGGGCTTTGACACAGGTTTAATGCCCACTAATGAAGAGTCGTTATTTAGACTTTTTTTTTGGGGTACTGTGTGGAAATGTACTGAACATTGATCCCACAGGGATAGATTTACTGGGACAGCTTTCTATATATATACTTTTCTGGTGGGCCATACTGGCTCGGATGTGGAGAGAATCAGAGGGGGAGAGAAGAGAGGAAGGGAAGGAGGGTGGTGTATAGATGTGATTGTGAGAGCAGATAGAGGGGGGAGAGGGTGGAAAGAGTACCAGACCGGACAGGTTTTTTATCTCCCCGCAGGCCGGCGCTCTGTGGGCGTTGGCCCACAGGAAAGGAGCGGAGCACGCTGTGACGGGATCGCCTGCTGCGCAGACAGCCACTGTGGCTTTCTCCTGTGTGGACTCTGGACTGCAGTATCCCTGGCTCTCGCCCTGTCCTCCCCCAGCCCACCCCGTCTCTCCCTCGTCTCCTCTTCCTCCTCTTTGGGTTGTTTGTTGGCCAGGGGGCTCGGCGGTCGGGTGGGGGGTGGTCCTTCTCCATTCTACCTTGTAGCTTCTGCCAGTCCCTTCTCCCCGAGGGTTTTTGGTCGACGGATTTTGGTGGTGGGGGGGGGGGGGTGTTCTCAAATAACGCACGTGAAAGTAAGTAAACACATTTGTTCCTCAGCACTAATTGCCGATTTTGGCGGGGGAAGGCCGGGTTCATAAATTTGGTTTTATGGGCGTGATGGGCGTCGTTTGGGGTCTCCGAGGCGAGCGCGGGCTGGCCGTTGTGCTTTGGCAGAGCGCGGCGGTGCGCGGCGGTTTGTAACGGTGTGCCGGTAAACCTGGGGCTGTCAGGTAGCGCAGAGCTGTCCTCTTTAACAAGGAGCCGGCGCAGCGGCGGGCGGTGGGGGAGGCCACCGGAGCGCAGAACGGGAAAGGTCATCTAATCTATTCCACTCCAGCATCGCGCCTGACCTGGATTCGAATCAACCGCGAGGAGTTGCAATCGATTTGATCAGAGCGCCCCTCCTCCCTTCTGTTCACTCCTCCTCGCGTCCCCCGTCTTCCTCCTCCTCCTCTTCCTCCTCCTCCTCCTCCTCTCTCGCTCCTCCTCTCTCCCTCCTCCTCCTCCTCCTCCTCCTCCTCCTCCTCCTCCTCCCTCCTGAGGGTGGACTTCCTCGACAAAAAACCGCGGCTGGGATTGGGCGGGAAAGCTGCGGCGTGTGCGCACTTTTGGTGCGTGTCCCCGCCGTAAAACCAACGCATTAAAACCCCTGATTAAATCGTAACTCGCCACTGTGTGATGGCCCACACTTTCCACCACTTTAAATCTGGACACAGTTTTTTTCCTCACTTCTTTCTCCTTTTTTTTTCTTTCTTCTTTTTTTGACTTTTTTTTATCGAGAGCGGCAGAACAAACGTCACCTGTTCGTCATCCCCTTCTTCTTATTCCCCTGAGTTTGTGGTGAGTCCATTGCACCCACCCGCAAATTACACACTCCCATCCACATCAGATCAACACAAACCCCATTCCCTCACCCCCCGCCGCAGACTTATGACAGCCAAAAGATATTGGGTCCGCCAGTAAACAAAGAGGTAATCTTATATGATTAGGAAAACGGCGTGTCCATCGGAGCCAAAAACCCAGACGCCTATCCGCACATGGCGAGTTGGGGTTGTTGGAATATACCCCCCACAAATAGAGTCAAACAGACAAAAGCATCTTGTTGATTGGATTTTAATCCAATTGCATTTATTATTTCCGGCCTCCATTGGCCATTCTCATTTACTCTCACATGGTGCTTGTGTGGGCTTGTTTCTCGGCCAATCAGAGGGCTCAGGGCTGGTATTTCCGAAGAGCATGCATTTCGTTTGCATCCCTTAAACCCCTGTGAGCCTTGTCTCTCTCCGGGCCCGCCAACGGAATACCTAATTCCAAAGTAAACTGATTGCTCCCCTCAACAAGATTACACTGTGATGATGTTAGCCAAATGAGACCACGGTTCGGATGCAACCAGGGCAGGGGAGGATGCTGACTAGAAGATGACTGATCAGCATGTTAAGAGAAATGAGGTTGAAAAAGAAAAGCAGGGAAAGGGGGGGGGAAAAAAAAATAACAGAAAAAAAAAGGCGAGAAATATGGAAAGAGTGTTAGAGAGTGGTGCGCGTGGGGGTAAGCAGAAATGTAATTTGCTTCTCACCTCAGGCGACTGAGCTCCGAGGCCAGTAAATATGCAAACAGGCCAAGCCTGGCCATCAATATGCAGACCCTGGATGATTACTAATATCCACTGCAGAAACAGATTGAGGTCTGTTCAACAACGGTACGTGAGGCAGCTCCACTTTTTCTCCGTGCCGCCCCGCGTATATTCTCCGGAAGTCCGAATAATTGATATGGTTGACCCTTCATTGAAGAGGGCACTTGCTTACAACCATTGTGTGTGTTTCAATTACGCATTGAAGTTGGCATTGTCTTGCATCGGAAACATTTGAGCGTTTAATTTTTAGATCAGTCGCGAACAGCAGTAAAAGAGCATCACATCTTACTTTCTTCCCCCCATCCAAAATTTGCGGGCGACTTTGAACTTTTGAACAAGTTGCCCCCTCCCTCCACACCTCCTCCTCCCTCCTCCTCCTTCTCCTCCTCCTCCTCCTCCTCTCCTCCTCCCCCTTCACCTTCCAGAACACCCACCCCCCCCCACCCCCTGCCTGTCCCCTTCAGGGTGGAGAAGTGAAGTGTTGCCCTGACTGGCGCAGGGTGTGTGAGCGCAGTAGTTTACCAGCCCATTGTCATTCTCGCGTCCGTGATAATCCCGGATAAAAACAGAACACCTGTGGGACCTAACCAGGTCTGGAGTCATTAGGTGTGTGCCATGGCTTTACGCAGACAGCCAGATAAACCAGATGCCTCGGGATGGCCAGGGGTCATCTCTCTGTGAAAACACGCTGTTGCGTATGGTCCTTCGGTCTCTCCTCTCGCTCTCGCTCTCTCGCTCTTGCTCTCTGGCTCTTCTTTTTCTTTTCCCCCATTGTTTCTCGCCCTCTTTCTCCTTCATTCCGTCTGTCTCTCTCCCTTCTTTCTCTGTTCTCTCCCGTTTCTCGTTCTGTCTCTATCGTTTTCTGTTTTCTGTCTGTTCGCTCTTGTGTTTTCCTCCACTTCTCTCCTCTCTCTCTCTCTCTCTCTCTTGTCTCTCTCTCTATCTCTCTCTCTCTGCTGTCTTTGTTTTCCACTCCTCTCTTTCTCTCTTTCTCTGTCTTTTCTCTCTCTCTCTCTCTGCCTCTCTCTTCTCTCTCTCTCTCTCTCTCTCCGGCCTCTCTTCCCTTCAACTACACTCCCTCTTCTCTTTCTCGCCCTCCTCCACTCTCTCTCACTCCTTCTCTCCTGCTTCCCCCCCCCGCCGCTCGATACAGTATCATCACACGAAGCACAGGTGTGTGTGTGTGTTGTGTGTGTGCGTATGTGTTTGCGTGGTGCGTGTGCGTGCGTGTGTGTGTGCATGTGTGAGTGTTGGAGCTTAGTGGTGGAGGAGGCTGTCAGCGGAAGACAGCCGGGCGTGAGGCAGACGGGGGAGATGTCTGTGGCCCTAGTTTGAATGCCTGAGGGTGGGCTACGTGTGGAGGGTAGTTAGTGCCCA
>OLKM01001811.1:50105-95105 GCA_900291075.1 Melanogrammus aeglefinus | reverse complement strand
CCTCTCCCTCTCCCTCTCTCCCTCTCTCTCCCACTCTCTTTCTCTCTCCCCCCGATCCTCTTCTGCTGTTGGTAAATAATTCAACCTTTTCCCTTCCCTTCGTAACAAGCGCTGGCCTTAATAGGAGAGTGTGGTACCTGGATAGTAGTCTGGATAAACAAGGAAGGCCTGCAGCCCAGTGCCCGGGAAACAGAGGGATTTGGGCTGCTCCGGGGCCCAGGAATAAGTCGTTTCCTCCTGAAAAGGCAAAGAGTTGAAGGGCTGACATTAATTAAACCCTATAGGATAAAGGTTATCTGAGGCCTGGCAAAGCGGAGCCGGGGATGCGTCGCAGGACGCTGCCTCTGCCGAATCCTAATCAAGAGCTCTTATTAAAGCACCGTGTGTGAGGCCTCACGTGGTGTGTTTGTGTGTTTGTGTGTGTGTGTGTGTGTGTGTGTGTGTGTGTGTGTGTGTGTATCTGTCTGTGTGTGCATGATCTTGTGTGTGTGTGTGTGTGTGTGTGTGTGTGTGTGTGTGTGTGTGTGTGTGTGTGTGTTGTGTGTGTGTGTGTGTGTGTGTGTGTGTGTGTGTGTGTGTGTGTGTGTGTGTGTGTGTGTGTGTGTGTGTGTGTATCTGTGTGTGCATGATCTTGTGTGTGTGTGTGTGTGTGTGTGTGTGTGTGTGTGTGTGTGTGTGTGTGTGTGTGTGTGTGTGTGTGTGTGTGTGTGTGTGTGTTTACATAATCATGTGAATGAGTGTGTCTGTGTTTTTTTCTGTGGGTGTTCCTGTGCGTGATTGTGTGTGTTTGTGTGTGTGTGTGTGTGTGTGTGTGTGTGTGTGTGTGCGTCCTTGCTATCGGGGTGATTGTGATGTCTTGGGGCTTCAGGGGAGCTACCGAAGCGTTTATGCTGACAATTCATACAATAGAAGAAAGCCCCAACACATTTAAAGCCCCCTCCGTGTAGATGCAAACTGATACCACCTCCCCGCCTCCTCCCTGTAATTATTTTTAAAACCAGAAATAAAATACAAAAAAGAGAAGCCTTTTTTTTCTTTTGTCGCATTCCCAGTTACCTCTAGTCATCACACCCTGCCTGAACCTCTGCTTTGTCGGAGACCGGCGTCCTCCCCAACCACGAGTCGCCCATAGCGTGCATGCGGAGGTGTCTACTCCGACGCCTCGCCTCTCAACCCCCCTCACCTCCAGAGAGATCTACCCAGGGTGCACCTGTGACTGAGTCACCTCACCCCAGCCACAGCAGGGAGGCACGGGTGCCATGGCTCATGTTTTACAAATGACCCAGGGGACCCGGCACCACCTCGGTGCCCGCCTTTCCCTCCCCGCTGTATGCATAGTTCATGGGATTCTGCTCCCCTCGCTGCTCCTCCCTCGCGCAGACAATGGAGAGCCGCGGAGATGATGACAGTCACCCGGCTCACCCGAGGACGCTAAGGAAAATACAAATGAAGGCGCCGCTCTGACCTATCGCCTCGCCGCTTGTTTGTGCTGCTGGATGTACGCCGGCGAACGGAAAATCCCCCAGCATGGCTCCTGTTACCGGGCGGATAGGACTCCGCTGGTAATCTCACAACACCTTCCTGTATCGTTCTCGATGTATCCCTCTCTCTCTCTCTCTCTTTCTCTTTACCTATCTCTCTGCCTCTTTAGCTTATATATCTTTATCTCTGTCTGGCTTGCTTTCCATTTATCTTTTATTTTTCTCTCGCTGCCTATCTGCTTCTGTCTCTCTCACACTCGCTCTTTGTCTCTCTGACTTTCTCTGGTTCGCTCTCTCTCTTTCTCTCTCCTCTCGCACTCTCTGTTTCTGTTTCTGTCTCTGTCTCTCTCTCTCTGTCTCTCTCTCCTCTCACTCTCACTCTGTTTCTGTTTCTGTCTCTCTCTCTCTCTCTCTCTCTCTCTCCGTCTCTCTCCTCTCACTCTGTTTCTGTCTCTGTCTCTCTCTCTACCTCTCTCTGTCTTTCTCTCTTACTCGTGAGCTGACTTGCTAAATCTCTCCCATCTAATGTAATTAAAGGTCACCGTATTTGTAATTTTTCACGGCACGAGACGCAGCCTTAGACAGCTATTTCCGGAGTGCCATGGTTTATTTTTGTATTGCCATGCCATCGCGGCTGTTTGATGTTTCTATATCGGTAGTACAGTAGTTGTTCTTGCATCATCACAGTAGCGTGTCCTCGATAGACCGATAAAGGTCCCCTAGTCCAGAGCAGTTAGCGGAGACGGATGTTGCTGTCAGTAATCGCTGATAGGTCGTGGACTATTACACTGTTCTCAATGATTCTGAAATGGGTCCATCATCATCATCACAGTTAGAAGCTGATTGTGATCACCATTAGCTGACCCAGCCCATGTAAGCTTGGGTTTTCAACATTGACATTTTGTCATTTAGCTTTTTTTCTTTTTACCAAAGCACTGAGTGCGACAGAGATCTTTAAAAACAGGACTGCAA
Source organism: Melanogrammus aeglefinus (assembly GCA_900291075.1). NCBI lineage: Eukaryota > Metazoa > Chordata > Actinopteri > Gadiformes > Gadidae > Melanogrammus > Melanogrammus aeglefinus. The sequence goes on along the minus strand of OLKM01001811.1, from coordinate 92,652 downwards.
AATCTAAATGAGAAAAAGTACAAATGCTAGGGCTCCCAAATCCACAATCGAAACCAGCGTCGGATGGATAGCAGGAATCCTAGATGACGTCAACAACCTTACCACCCCCGACGACGTCAGCCAGGGACGCACGGCGACAGTTCACAAGTCATCGGGCAATTCTGTTCATGAACGTCACGCTATCTGACGAAGCCGCGTCTCTTGGAACAACCGAGCGATGATTCCACAGACATTTTGTTTTCAACGTGATACTGGCACCCTGGATGTGTGAGAGATTTATCTCGTCAGGTTTTCCAGTATTGAATGAATAGTAATTCATGTGGGGGGGGGGGCCTGGGTTGTCATATTGTGTTGCCCTCCCGAGACGGACAGGAATAGCTTCCCAGGTGACAGTGTGTAGCTAAGTAAATGGTAACCAAGCCGAGTCGCGCTAGCTCGGCTTATGTAAATATGGTGTGTGTGTGTGTGTGTGTGTGTGTGTGTGTGTGTGTGTGTGTGTGTGTGTGTGTGTGTGTGTGTGTGTGTGTGTGTGTGTGTGTGTGTGTGTGTGTGTGTGTGTGTGTGTGTGTGTGTGTGTGGACTGCATAGGTTAAATCCAAACCCCGCTTGTATACTTTGTTCGATTGGGATTCTGCGATAGCAACCACGGAAGTTCTCCACTAAGTGTGTCAACATGCCAACTTTTTCTGTCGGGGTGTATACAAGGATAGGTGTGTTTTTTTTATTATTTTGTTCGCAGCTGATAAATAGATAAACAGGAATAAATCAATGTGTAGTGATGAATGAATAAGTAAAAATGCCCTGTAGTCATTTTCCAGTTGTGTTCAGACCTCATATTTCAGCCCTCTTCTGCAAAATGAGGATAGGGCAGGTAAGAAACGACCCCAGTCTGTGTCTTTGTGTGTGTATATGGTTTGTCTGGGTGTGCCTGTGTCTGTGCGCATGCCTTGATGCTTTTTACTGTGTGTGTGTGTGTGTGTGTGTGTGTGTGTGTGTGTGTGTGTGTGTGTGTGTGTGTGTGTGTGTGTGTGTGTGTGTGTGTGTGTGTGTGTGTGTGTGTGTGTGCTGTGTGTGTGTGTGCGTGCGCGTGTGTGTCTGTGTGTGTGTGTGTGTGTGCTGTGTGTGTGTGTGTGTGGCTGCGTTTGTGTGTGTGTTTGCGTGCGAGCGCGCAGGAGGCCTTTACAAAGTACTTACCAGCATTAAGACACTGTTGATGAGCCCGGCCTGGATGTGCCTGCAGAAAACAATGGAGACGGGAAACCAAGCAAACCCCTAAATCTGTCTGCCATTCGGCGCTCGCATTCTGTACACACACATGTCATGAGTACTCTGGCACTGTTACTGGGCCAGGAAAGTGCTGGTCTGGGGCCGTGGCTATCCCTAGAGACACCCCCCCCCCGCCCGGTCTACCTCCCATCCCCTCTGCTCGGCTCTCCCTCTTTCTCCTTTCCTGTGCAGTGTGTGTGTGTGCGTGTGTGTGTGTGTGTCAGAGGACAGCGTTGCACAACATCCTCTTACACCTCTCGCTTTGCCCGAGAGGGAACTCAAAAAACACAGCCCTGCTATTATTACTTGGAGAGAGAGAGGGAGAGAAAGAGAGGTAAAGAGACAGAGAGAGAGAGAGAAGTATAGATACAGAGAATGGGGTGTAGGGAGAGGGAGAGAGAGACAAGAGAGAGAGAATACAGATAATTAGAGAGACTGTGATAATTGCGTAAGGGTGGGAAATAAATCAGGCAAAGTACGGGGAAGAAAACTAGAAAAATCTTGCCGTGGCTTTGTTACTTTTTTCTGTTGGTTTCATTTGTGCATTGATCCACCCTTCCATCTGTCCTCTTTTTCCATTCTCTCTCTCTCTCTCTCCCCCTCTCCCTCTCCTTTGCTTGGATTTGGGAGTGGATGAGCCGTCTGGCTGTAACAGAGTGGGGATGAAGATGTTTATTCATCTGGAGGGTATTAGAGGCATGATTAAGGAGAGCAGGGAGTAGCGTGGCTGATGCGACGTCTGCAGCGTTTGCTTGCAGGACGCCCGGCCAATACTCAGGAAAGAAGAAAAGGAAAAAGATGGGGAAAAAAAGAAAGAAAAAAGCCCTTGTCGGGAAATTGGAATCAATCTGTTGGCGAGGGACAGACATTTAAAGATGCCCTCCCTTTACTTTCTATCTGCCTGCCTCCCTCTGTCTCCGTCTCCCTCCCCCCCGCCCCCCCGCCCCCAACTCTCCCTCTCCCTCAGTATTTTGTCGGCCTCCCTCCCTCCGGCTTCGATGCTAAGCTAATTATTAATGAATGCGGTTTCTGTTGAACCTTGGAGAGGTGTCAGCGCTTCAGCCACCGAGGGTTAGGAAATCTTGACATTTAAGACAGGGATGCATGAAAATACACCGTCTTGCTTGAGTTCATGCTTGTTTTCCTCCTCCTCCTCCCCTCCTCCCCTCCCCTCCTCCTCCTCTTCTTCCTCCTCCCCCCGTTCTGCTGTTCTCTCTGAGATGCGTGTTGTGTTGTGTTCCCCCTCCTGGGCTGTCCTCCGTTGTTCCGACACCGCTCGGACCGCGGTGGCGTTGACGAGATATCATAAGGAGTCAAAGTGTATTAATCAAGGGAGCCAGGGGTCAGGGGTCAAGAGCCCCAGTAAATGGCCAGGTTGGTTTTTTTCGAGGGGGGGGGTTGGGGTTGAACGAGCCTGAGCGTCGGGTTTGAATGCTAATGCTTAGCAACACGCTGTTTTTGTTTTCTTTGTTTATTTCTTTGTTCCTGGTTTATTTGTTTTGTCCCCTGCGAGACACCGTATTACAATAGCTTTACTGACCTCCTTTCTTTTTTCTGTGGGCCTATATCCAGAAAAAGGTAGGAGTCAAAGTGTCGGAAATAATTCATACGCACATCCATTATTTCCCAGTATTTATGGAGGTGCTGCGAGGTACATTCGCTTGATTAATAAGAATTAGACCTCTCTTTCCCCTGCATTCAGTGGGTTGCGGGCGTATTTTAAGTAATGGATGGTCTCTTTTTGAAACATGCAGAGCAAACCCAATTTTTAATGAAGCAGCCATACAGTAACTCAGCATATTTCCGTGGCACACTTTTTTTTTTTTTAAACCAAAGTTGAAAACACATAAATCAAATTTCCTTGAATAACTAATGATGTGAAAAAAAAATGGAAAACAACCGTGCAAGTTAACTCAATAGAGAGAGTAAGAGAGAGAGTCATAGAGAGGGAGGAATACAGAGGGAAAGAGAGTCACACAAAGAGCAAGAGAGGAAGAGAGAGAGAGAGAGTGAGTAGCAGAGCAGCAACAGTACAGTGTGAAGCTGCAGCATCTCTCTCAGTGGCTAACTGGCCGGCTGGCTGACAGTCCATTGGGCCATGTGCCTGTGGTCTGCCGCAGTGTATAGGGAGCACACAAACATTCAACACACACACATACACACACGCACATGTACTGCGCGCGCGCACGCACGCACGCACGCACGCACGCACGCACGCACACACACACACACACACACACACACACACACACACACACACACACACACACACACACACACACACACACACACACACACACACACACACACACACACACACACACACACACACACACACACACACACACACACACACACACATTTAATAAACACACACGCATTCAATACACACGCATTCAATACAAACACACGCATGCAATACACACACACGCATGCAATACACACAAACACATTCAATACAGACACATTCGATCCGCACACACACACACACACCCACACACATTCAGTGCACACACATTCAATACTCACACAAACACAAGCAGACTTTCAATAAACACACATAGGATCCCTCCTCCCCTCAAGCCAAGTGAAACCCAGCCTATCACACACAATAGGGGGGGGGGGGGGGGTGGTGTCACAGTGAGACAGGTTGGTAGGTTTTTCAGTGAGACAGGTTGGTGGGTGTTTCAGTGAGACAGGTTGGTGGGTGTTTCAGTGAGACAGGTTGGTGGGTCTTTCAGTGAGACAGGTTGGTGTGTGTATCAGTGAGACTGGTTGGTGGGGGTAGCAGGGAGAGAGGTTTGCGGGTTGTGCCGTCAGACCGGATGGTGGGTCTAGCAGTGAGACAGGTCTGTGGCTGTAGCAGTGAGACCGGTGGGTGGGGGGTAGCAGTGAGACTGGATGGTGGATGTAGCAGTGAGACCGGTGGGTGGGTGTAGCAGTGAGACAGGCTGTGCGCGGCCCTGCTGGGAGACAGATTGTCATCCTGCTTCCTCCTGGGAGGCTGGCGGTGCCTGCCTCTCGGGCCAAGACGTGGGGAGTCGCCTCCTTCCTGTTTATGCCCTCGGTGTACCTGACATGGTCAACTGTCCTTCCCCTCCAGCCCGCCGGCCCCTCGCGCTCCCACACCAACAACAGATCCGCACGGATGCCCTGTGTCTGGGTCGCTGTGTGTGTGTGTGTGTGTGTGTGTGTGTGTGTGTGTGTGTGTGTGTGTGTGTGTGTGTGTGTGTGTGTGTGTGTGTGTGTGTGTGTGTGTGTGTGTGTGTGCGCGTGTGTGTCATCGCTGCTCTTTTATGTTTTATATTTGTCGGTTAGGGTATTTTTTACAGTTTATGCATGTGTGTGTGTGTGTATGCAGCATTTGTGTGGTAATGTGTGTATTGTATGTGTGTGTTTATACATGTGTTTGAATGTGTGTGTTTTGTGCGTGTGTGTGTGTATTCATTTGTGTGTGTGTGTGCCTGTATTTGTATGCGTGTGTCTGTATGTGTGTGCATTTGTCGGCGTGTGTGCGTGTGCGTGTGTGTGTGTGTGTGTCTGCTGACCTAAGTCTGCCATAGTGCTTCATTGCCAGTTATCTTTCGGATGAGAGGTGACGGGCCCATTTCTCAGCAGGGTCCCGGCCGCTGGCATCCTTCCACCGTTTACTAACTCTGGTTAAAAGGTTTTGGTCGGGGACACACCGCTCATTGCCAAGGGGAAAGATCCTGCATCGAAAACGGGACCTAGCATTTGTGTTAAACAGCGCTATAAGCTCGGTTGTCGTTCGCTTCATGTTTTGTTGTGTTGAAGGACATTGAAGTCAGGGGTGAGGTCAGGCGGAGGAAGGGGTTGGGGGGGTGGGCACAAGCCTACCGTGATGGCGAAATGAAACACCCCTCTTCACTCACGCTAACAGGGAGAGAAATGAGGGAATAGGAGAGGAAGACGTAGAGGAAGGGGATGGTGAGCGGGGGCCCCCGGTAAGGGATGAGTGGCCGCCCTACTTTCCCCCGCTCTGGCCCCTCCATTTGTCTGCGTTTCCTGGGACACTGCTCGGGCACACTGAATTCTGGGACAGTGACCAAGTGCTCCTGTCTGAGCTGGGGGACATGGCTAATGTGGACAAAGTAGTTGACAGTTTGCTGCTTCCCCGCCGTTAGCAGACAGATCCATAGGGGGGGGGGGGGGGGGGTTGGGGGTGGCGGGGCAGGAGGGGGGGGAAGAATAATGGACACCCAGGCGGCTGAGACAGGACGGTCACTTGACGTTCCAGCTCTCCATGTGTCGTCAGAGCCTTGTGTGTAAAGAACCCTGTCGGCCATTTGTTATAGTTTTTTGATGCACGTCACAAAGGTGTGTGTGCGTGTGTGCGTGTGTGCGTGTGTGTGTGTGTGTGTGTGTGTGTGTGTGTGTGTGTGTGTGTGTGTGTTCGCAAAACTTGAATCGCTTAAGCCCATGGTGACGAGGAACCTTCTATTTTTCTTCTATTTTTTTCAATTATTTTTGTGTTTCCTTTTTCTTTGAGGCCTACTGTTCTTACAGTTGGTAAAATACTATCTGTTAGTTCCTATTTTATTCTTTCACGAAAATCAAAACAAAAACATAGTTTGTGACAGGTAGACAGACAGAGAGATACAGCGAGCGAGAGAGGGAGAAATAGCGAGAGGAGGAGGGAGGGAGGGAGGGAAGGAGAAGGGATACAACATACACAGCGTCCAACATTTTCCCTCTGTCTACAATAACGGTGTTCATATTCTGAAGGTTATTTATTTATTTGCTGAGTAAAACTTGTCAGTTTTACGCGTGTAAGAACCACCACGCCTGGTTTGCCGGCCACCTGGCAGAGCTTTAAGAGCTGCTGTGAATCTCCTGTGTCCCACTTTGACTGGATGGGATGGCTCTTTAAAACACAGCGCTACAAGCAGAGGCTGCTGGGCTCGGAGCCTAAACTCCCAGGCCTTTGCTTCCAAACAGCTCTGTGGTGGGTCCTCCTAGGTACGCCCGAATCACTCGCTCAACTCTTGAGAGGGCTCTGGAATTAGATCCACACCGGAAAACATTGAAGGGGGAAAAAAAAATGGGTTCAACTAAACCCTGCCTTTTCTCATTTAGACCCTAACCCTCCAAAAAAAACCGGAATCAGAGCGCAAACTAATCGAAAGCATCTGCGAGCCACCTCCTATCAGATCTTAAGTGGTTATGTCATGAACACCGGCAAACACGGAATTATGTTGTTCACACACACGTTGCAATTTGGGCGTCAGAATATGAAAATGAGTTAAGATGACACATGTACCGTCTCAGGGGAAATGCCACCATATTCTTTCCCCCCCCCCCCTCCCTCCTGCCGGTTACTGTAAAAAACGAGCAGAAATGAACAACAACACATAAACCCATCCCTCTCTGAATACGAAGTGGGGGTCATGGTGTTACATCAGACGACTTGTCAGCTTTTTGTTTATTCAATGAATCCCCAATCCCTTATGTACCACCAATACAGTCACACAAACCCATCTCTGATGACAACCCCTACGTACAGATCTCCGCCACAACAAACAGGGAGATGGGAGAGGGGGACGGGGGGACGGGGGGTTTGGGGGGCTGGAAGCGCAGCCATGCTTTGCCATCACGAGAATTACATTTTTGAATCAAAGTCGACATGCTGGCAGTTGAGTGAAAGCAAAAGCCCTCTACCAGTAAGCTAGTGTCCTGAAGCTGGATGAGAGCATCATGAGACAGGGGAGATGTTATGCTGAATCGCTGTCAGGCACAGATAAGGTACCTAGAACTCTTATCAGGGCACTGGAGGCATAAACAATGATTTTTGCCATTTTACCTGGTGTATTTGGTTGGGTAAAATACCAATCTGTTTTTGGTTTAGTTTTTGTTGCTGTTACTTTTTTTTTTATCTATGTATTTTATATTATGTGTGTGATACAATAAACTTGTTCAGTTGACTGAATGTTACTATGTAGATGCCTTAAAAGAAAGATATATTCTGACCTTATTTTGTCAAATGTTTGGCCTTAAATTTAACGGTACACAATTTACCAGTGCCTTTTTAACCATCCATTTGAACATTTACAACGCATTCACATCATTCTTAAAATCAAAATGTCTTTTTACTTTTAAAAGGCAAGCTTTGAAATCATCCGTTATATTTACCCTTATGGTTGATCTTGGTAAAATATATTAAACAAGCAACATCATGAAGGGTTTCAAAGTCTGTGTTAGTGTATTTATGTTGACAGAAACAGCAAAGCTATCCGGTGTGATATTTAGGGCTCTTATTTAAACAGATATATTTACTTTTGAGTGTGGTGTGCTTTGAAAACATGATCGCGTTTGAAAGGAGGGGTCAACTATTTTCTAATAGTTTTGTGAACTTAAGACATTTTTGACATACAGCCCATAAATCAAATACAGTTGTCTAGAAACCTCAAATCCAGGGGACAAAATATCTTCAATTCACCCCTTTGTTGGCTAAAATACCAGAGCGTTCTAGTGAGTAGTAGAGCGCTTTGCAGATGTCATACACATTTATAGCTATGCAAGAAAAACACATGAGTGTTTTGTTCCATATAGAGGACCTTTAAAAAATATTAGAGGGAGGGAGAGAGAGAGGGAGAGAGGGAGAGAGGGAGGGAGAGGGAGAGAGGAGAGAGGGAGAGAGAGAGAGGGAGAGAGAGAGGGAGAGAGAGAGAGAGGAGAGAGAGAGAGAGAACTCCCAGGGAGAGACAGGCCCTAAGATGGAGGTCTTCCTCCCAGGATGTGACAGGCTGTTGGCTGGAGGATGCTCAGGAAGGCCTTGGCAGAGCAACAAAGACAGCCCTTCAGCTGCAGGGTGTAGTTTTTCAGGCCCCAGCATCCCCTTTGGCAGCGGCACAGAGAGCGCTGGCGTGCACAGGCCCCCCGGCCCGAGAGACAGGGAAGTTAGGGGCCGTGCTTTTATTTACTCAGGCTGCATGGGCCTGGGCATTTCTTGTCTGGGTGAAGGAGGGAAAAACAAGTCTCTCTCTCTTTCTCCCCCCCCCTCTCCCTCTCCCTCTCTCTCCCTCTTTCTCCTTTCCTCTTGAGGTCTCCTGGGGAAACAAACGCTTTCATCTGCTGTTGTTCACACACTTGTCTTGGCTATGCATTTGGATCTGTTTTCTGTATTGGTGTGCATATGTGTTTGTGTCAGTGTGTGGGTTTGTGTTTGGGTTTGTGTGTGTGTGTGTGTGTGTGTGTGTGTGTGTGTGTGTGTGTGTGTGTGTGTGTGTGTGTGTGTGTGTGTGTGTGTGTGTGTGTGTGTGTGTGTGTGTGTGTGTGTGTGTGTGTGTGTGTGTGTTGTGTGTGTGTTGTGTGTTTTATGATATATTTTCCTGAACATGCATCTTTAAAAAAAACAACACGTAACTTTGAAATGAAGACAGAACCAGGCTTAAAACTTTACCCTAATTAGCACGCTGTTAATGACCAAATCCAATGGATTACACTTCTTTATATATTTTTTTGCATCCATGGCAATTTCACAAATGTAAGAAATTGTTAGCAGCAGCTTGAAGTAATGCATACATCCAATTTGTTGATATTGCATCGCTTCAAGAAAAACTGTAAGCAAGCAATTTTTTTCTTTAGTTTAACAGTAATTGGATACTATGAATGCCAAGTTTATTAAAGTAACACAGCAGTCCATGTACAACTTTGGATCGATTTGTCTTCTCGCACAACATTAGTTCCGACGATGGAAATAATCAGAATTGAGTTATACATTGTAATGATGTTTATCTGTCAGCTTTGTATGTCTTCAGGCAAAGGCATGCTCGTTTATAACTGTTTTGGAAAAAAAATGAAAGAGAAAGGCAAAGAAAACTCATTTTGTGGTGCATTACTGGCGCATTTGTTTGTTTGTTTTATAATATTGTCTCGGAGCCAATGTGTTTGACTGTAAGGCATTGGCCGGGGTCATTCTTCTTGCACTTGCTCTTCATCTCCCATACCCTGGGAGGCTGTGGGAGGGAGGGCAGATCCTCCCCCTCAGTGGAGGAGGGCATCCCACCGATCGCCCAAACTCCCTGCAACTGTGGAAGGGGAGAGAGAGAGAGAGGGAGAGAGAGGGAGAGAGAGAGAGAGAGAGAGAGGGAGGGAGAGAGAGAGAGGGAGAGGGAGAGAGAGAGAGAGGGAGAGAGAAGAGGGAGAGAGAGAGAGAGAGGAGAGAGAGAGAGAGAGAGAGAGAGAGAGAGAGAGAGAGGAGAGAGAGAGAGGAGGAGAGAGAGAGAGGAGAGAGAGAGAGAGAGAGAGAGACACACACTGACAGAGGGAGAGAGAGGTAGAGGGAGGTTCGCTTCTTGAGTGAGATGTGCGTGCCGAGTGGGCGCCTTGCCAGAGGAGGAGGGAGGTTTCCGGGAGACAGCCACGGTGTGGAGGTGGGCTCTCGATGTGCCGCTTTCAGCAGTTTGGAGGGGCAAGGGAATGGCCTTCGACCCCATCTGTTTCCTGAAGATAGGCCCTGATGGAGCTAAGTGCTCGGATAGGGCATGTTATCCTGGCAAAAGGGCAGATCTCCCAGTGAAAACAACCGAGCGGGGGGGGGGGGGGAGGGAGGGAGGAAGGGAGGAAGGGAGGAGGCGGGGGGGCAGGGAGAGAGACACTTGGATTTGTCGGATAAGGAGAGCACAGGCTAGGCTAGATCCTGGAAAGAGTTGTGTTGCTTTTCCTTCGTCCCTCCAATAAATCTTTTCCAGTTTCCTCTTGTTTTTCCCGTTTTTTGGCCTTTTGACTCTTTTTTTTTTTCAGGAAGGGGGGGCTGGGATTACGCTGTTTTATTCAAGAGAGGAAGTTCACATAGTTGAGAAGAGACGGCGGGTTAAGGTGGCCTGTGACCTTTTGAACCGCTGGAAAGTGGTGTTCTGTGTTTTCCATTCATATCCCCGTGCGCCGCACTGGTGGGACGACAGCGTTTCCATCTGCAGAGGGACACATTCAAACAATTAGAGAAGGGAGTTGTGGGGTGGAGGGGAGGACAACTGCATTGCCTGATGTCTGCTTGTCAGTGGGTTGCACCTGTTTGTCCTTGGGTGAGGTCGTTCAGCAGCTTGACCCCCCCCCCCCCCCCCCCCCCGCCCGACCTCCAGCCCACACATATACACACAACACACACACACACGCACTAAACATAGAAACACATACACACACACACACAAACACAGTCAAACACACTCACACCCACACAAAACAGTCACAAACACACAATTGTAACCATTCAGCATCAGTTGCCGTGCGGCTCAGCAGAAGCGGTTCGGATGCATATGATAATAATGTGTTCTCTAATCTGATATATATTGACTGATGTGCATGAAGGGCCATGCCTCGCAGAAATCATCAATTCAGCACTCAAAGGCTTTATGCTAAAGGGTATGCATTGCCGTGGTTTAAATTGCATATTTAATCTTCCCTTTGAGCCCTGTGAACTGTTTTCCCGGATTCTTTTTCCCCAGACATAAGGTCACTTGAAGGCCTCTTATTAAAAAAAAAAAAAGGAGCTGGTATTGTTCAAGAAAAATAGAAATGTTCTAATTTACCTCATGTAGTGCTTACATCTTTAAGCACACCCATGCCTTGTGTTGGCTTTAAATGTCAAAGAGATTGCATTTTGAGTCACAGTGGGCTTAGCTATTACATGGCCACATACAAGGTTAATTGTACTAAAAGTATTTCCACTTTGCCTTTTCTCTAATTATACGGAATTGCACAATTAAATATAACTTTTTAGATAACACCTAAGGAGATGTAGTGCGGCTGAACAGGGAAAAGGGGGTCTAAGTTTCAGAAGGGATGTAAATTCACACACGGCTACTGTAGCATATAATTACATTGATTAACGCTGCAATGGTTCACCTTTACTTCTCAACAGCGGAGTGAAGACAAATGAGCTCCTAATATAATCTGACAAAACACCTCTCTCTCATCCCCCCCTTCCTTTATCACCCCCACCCCCCTCCCTCCCTCCCTCCACCCTATCTACCATCCTCTGCAGACGGAGCAGATCTCGAGGATGACCCGTTGTGCTCTTGGCCTGCCTCGTCCCCCTCCAGTAAGGACCAGACCTCCCCGGGACACTGCGAGGACTACGACTTTGGCGAAGACGAAGGCGGCCCTGGCCTGCCGTACCCGTGCCAGTTCTGCGACAAGTCCTTCAGCCGCCTGAGTTTCCTCAAACGCCACGAGCAGAGCCACGGCGACAAGCTCCCCTTCAGCTGCACCTTCTGCAGCCGCCTGTTCAAGCACAAGCGCAGCCGCGACCGCCACGTCAAGCTGCACACCGGCGACAAGAAGTACCACTGCGGCGAGTGCGACTCGGCCTTCTCCCGGAGCGACCACCTGAAGATCCACATGAAAACCCACGCCTCCAACAAGCCCCACAAGTGCCCCGTGTGCCGCAGAGGCTTCCTCTCCTCCAGCTCCCTCCACGGCCACATGCAAGTGCACGAGCGGGGCAAGGACGGCAGCAGGTCCGACGACTGGAAGCTCAAAGAGACGCGCAAGTGCGGCCGCTGCGAGGAGGGCTTCGACGTCCCCGAGGAGCTCCAGAGGCACATCGCCGAGTGCCACCCCGAGTGCTCGCCGTCAGAGGACGGAGGCCTCAGCGCCGCCCTGCAATGCATCTACTGCCATGAGCCCTTCAGCGACGAGGGCACCCTGCTGACCCACATCGACCAGGCGCACGGACGCGACCGCAAGGGCCACAACTGCGCCATCTGCTCAGAGCACTTCCCGTCCGTCGAGGATCTCTACGCCCACATGGACATACACCAGCTCCCGGAATCCAGTAACCATAGCAACAGCCCTTCTCTGCTGACCGTGGGCTACACGTCCGTGTCCAGCACGACCCCGGACTCCAACCTCTCCGTCGACAGCTCCACCATGGTGGAGACGGCTCCGCCGGTGCCCAAGACAAGGGGCCGGAGGAAGAGGAGCGCCCAGCACAACTCGGAGATGGGAGGGCGCGCCTCCAAGCAGCCCAAAATCTCTTACAGCTGCATCTACTGCAACAAGCAGAGCTTCTCCAGCCTGGCCGTCCTGCAGATCCACCTGCGCACCATGCACCTCGACAAACCAGAGCAGGCCCACACGTGCCAGTTCTGCTTGGAGGTCCTGCCCTCATTGTTCAACCTAAACGAGCACCTCAAGCAGGTGCACAACGCAGAGGAGCACGCCGCCCTGCTGGCGAGCTTACCCGACGCGCTGCTTCAGTGTAACTTCTGCCCCGAGGTAACGGGGGACCTCAACGCCCTGCAGGAGCACATCCGCTGCTCCCACGGCTTCCCGAGTCCCGTGGCCAAGGAGAGCAACGCCTTCTTCTGCCCCCAGTGCTTCATGGGCTTCTTGACCGAGACCACCCTGGAGGAGCACGTCCGGCAGACTCACTGTGACGGCGGAAGCCTCCGCTTTGACTCCCCCCTGGCCGTGACTCCCAAGGAGCCCATCGTCGAGGTCTACTCCTGTTCATACTGCACCAACTCCCCGATCTTCAACAGTGTTTTGAAACTCAACAAGCACATCAAGGAGAACCACAAGAACATTCCACTGGCTCTCAACTACATCAACAACGGAAAGAAATCTCTCAGAACTCTCAGTCCCCACTCTCCGATATCGGTCGAGCACGCCACGTTACTGAAGCAAGGCGGCTCCTCTCGGAATACCAGTGAATTCATCTGCAACCAATGCGGGGCCAAGTACACGAGCCTGGACCTCTTCCAGACTCATCTCAAAACTCACCTGGACGGCCTCCAGCCTCAGCTCACCTGTCCACAGTGCAACAAGGAGTTCCCTAACCAAGAGTCCCTGCTCAAGCACGTCACCGTCCACTTCACCATCACCTCCACCTACTACATCTGCGAGAGCTGCGACAAGCAGTTCACCTCGGTGGACGACCTCCAGAAGCACCTCCTGGACATGCACACCTTTGTGTTTTTCCGCTGCACCCTGTGTCAGGAGGTGTTCGACTCCAAGGTGTCCACCCAGCTCCACCTGGCCGTGAAGCACAGCAACGAGAAGAAGGTCTACCGGTGCACCTCCTGCAACTGGGACTTCCGGCACGAGACGGACCTGCAGCTGCACGTCAAACACAGCCACCTGGAGAACCAGGGACGCGCCCACCGATGCATCTTCTGCGGCGAGTCCTTCGGCACGGAGGTGGAGCTGCAGTGCCACATCACCACCCACAGCAAGAAGTACAACTGCCGCTTCTGCAGCAAGGCCTTCCACGCCATCGTCCTGCTGGAGAAGCACTTGAGGGAGAAACACTGTGTGTTTGAGGGCAAGGCCCAGAACTGTGGCGCCAATGGCTCCAGCACGGGCGTCGTGGAAGGCCAGCCCAAGGAAGACGTCGAGCTGCAGGGGCTCCTGACAAACAGTCACGGGTCCGGAGCAGTGGGAGCCACCGTGGTGGAGTCCCAGAACAGCCGCGATGGGAGTGAGGAAGAAGTGGACACAGCAGATCCAATGTTTGGATGTGATATCTGTGGAGCGTCCTATACGATGGACTCCCTTCTCACCAACCACCAGCTGAGGGATCATAATATCCGTCCTGGGGAGAGTGCAATGATGAAGAGGAAAGCAGACATGATCAAGGGAACCCACAAGTGTAACGTCTGCTCCCGCACCTTCTTCTCTGAGGCAGGGCTGAGGGAGCACATGCAGACCCACCTCGGGCCGGTCAAACACTACATGTGTCCCATCTGCGGGGAGCGTTTCCCCTCTCTACTCACCTTAACGGAACACAAGGTCACCCATAGCAAGAGCCTGGACACTGGTAGCTGCCGCATATGCAAAATGCCACTCCAATGCGAGGAAGACTTCCTGGAGCACTGCCAGATGCACCCAGACCTGAGGAACTCCCTGACGGGCTTTCGCTGTGTGGTGTGCATGCAGACGGTCACCTCCACGCTGGAGCTCAAGATCCATGGTACCTTCCACATGCAAAAAACGGGGACCATGTCCACCAACCATCCCATCGGCCGCAACTCCATCATGCCCCAGAACATGCACCACCATCCGGTCCAGAAGTTCTTCAAGTGTGCGTCTTGCCTGAAGGACTTCCGCTCCAAGCAGGACCTGGTGAAGCTGGACATCAACGGACTGCCTTACGGCCTCTGTGCGTCCTGTGTGGCGGCTGCAGGCTCCAAGAGCTCCAGCCCCACGGTGAACGGAGGAAGGCATCAGCAGCAGCAGCACCATCAGCAGCAGCAGCAGCAGCAGCAGCAGCAGCAGCAGGGGGGAGCCAACACCCCAGCAGGGATCACCGGTTCTTGGGTCCAGGGGGAGAGTGTCAGCCCCGGCGAGGGAAAGGCCAAAGGCGCTTCTTCGGCGTCTTCGGCCTCCTCCACGTCCTCACTGTCGGCCAAGACACGGTGCGCCAGCTGCAACGTGAAGTTTGAGTCGGAGGCCGAGTTGCAGAACCACGTGCAGACGGTGCACCCGGATCAGGGCAGGGACAGCAACGGAGGGCAGCTCCGGACCCCCCAGGTGTCTCCCATGCCCAGGGCCAGCCCCTCACAGACAGAGGAGGTACTTGTGAACCCTCTATGCACGTTTTCATTTTCGACAGACCATAACAATATTGTCGTTACAAATATTGCATATGATTTTTACTTTAGTGGTGTATGCTGCGTTATTGAAACGATCGTTGGAGTCATGTTGATGTATTTGACGCAACGCTTTTCTCCTTCTCCTGTATAGAAGAAGACATACCAGTGCATCAAATGTCAAATGGTGTTCTACAGTGAATGGGACATCCAGGTTCACGTGGCCAACCACATGCTGGGTAGGACCTCTTTACACTATTCATTTTGGTCCTCTCAGGAACCTCATCTATTTTAGCTGTGCACACCTTCCATATAATCAGAACGGAGCATCAGTACATTGACTTTAACGCTTGTAACAGAGATGATGAACACACTACATAGTGTGTTATTGATTACAGTCGCGCAAACGCCTTTAATCCGACATTTAATTGCAACTACAAAAACCTTTTAACGATAATTACCTTTAACTGAAGTTTTAAACAATATAGCACATTTCAAAATATGTTTCAGAAATGTGTTAGACAATTGCTCCATTGTATGAAATTTATAAAAGAAACTAACGTTTGAGTTTCCTACCCATGTTTTGATCATTACTATAAAAAAAAAACGACTCATAATACACCTTCACCAATCATCTTGATTACTGTTCATGTTTGCATACAATATATGTGCATGTTTCTATGTGAATTGCTCGGGAATTTCCACTGAAATTGCATGTTCTACCATCACAAGATATGGGAACTCTTTTCTGTTGGAAAGTGCATGAAGCCATTTACATCACCAACCGGGAGAATATTCTTCACTGCTTTGAATTTTGATTTGGCTGTTGGTTTGTTAGTCAGTAAAGATTGGGCTTTTAATGAAGGGGGGGGGGGGGTTTCACTGGATTGCATTACAACTATAGCGCTAACACACCGAAATGGAAGGGTTCTTGGTTGACATACAAAAGATATCGATTGTGCACAGAAACAAAACAATCCCCAATCACTCAATCCGGTGAAAGAGGCTTATCTCTCGCCGCGTCCGTATCCTACACAAAACCTGTGTGTTTGTGTGCGTGTGTGTCTGCGTGCGTGCGTGTCTGTGTGTGAAGCAACTAACCTCCGTGTTTTTTGGAAACACATCTTCACTTTTTTCCCCCTCCTGTCATTAGTATGCAGGTTGAATAATTTGTAGCAAACAGAAAATTGGAAAAAAAACCAAAACAGGGTTTTCTTGCCTGCAGTTAGTAGGCGTCTGGATTCCGCGCTCTCACCTTCCCTTTTATTCATTCATTTATTCAGCTCGTTTGGCAGCTCTTTCATTACACTGCATTATCTGTTGTCTTCAGTGGGAGAGAGGAGTCCATTGATCTGGAACCAAGCCGCCTCTCAGTTTGGGACGAGCTTCTAGGCGCAGGTGAATTTAAACACGGTGGGCAATTCTATCAGGACCGCTAGGCAATTCTATCAGGGACACACTGTTTGTGCATAAACAATCAGAGGCATGTGATTTGTGATTTCGATGCTGCGGTGTGTGTGTGTGCAAGGAATGGGGGGGGGGGAGAGAGACGGGGGCCCGGGAGTGTGTAGGTGCGTATTTTGTATTCATCTTTTGCGATCTGCTCTCCCACTATTCAACTGGGGGGTGCCTAATACCACCTTTCTCTCGCTGAAAAGCAGGCAGGCGCGGAGCACACTGGGAGGGTAGAAAACAACCCCCCTACTGGTTATTTTATGTCTTTCAGCCACACACACGCACACACTTTCCCCCCCCCCCCCCACACCCCATCATCGTGGAACCCAGACAGCTTAGGATATAACCAGAGGATTGGTGATTCGGTTATTGTCTGATGTCTTACTTTTATGATTTTCAATCATTTTTTACTTTGAAGGTGAACTGTTCGTTTCATCGATTTTTTTGTTTGCCAATTTCAAGGATTGTTGCCAATTGCGTTTACATTCGGGAGGAACAGAAAAAGAGTGAATAGCAGCAAATCGGATGAGAACGGGGAGGCATCATGAAAAGATGACGGGAGAGATTGAAAAGTAACATCCTGCTGATCACAGAATCCGCCGTAGCTAAGATATTCATAAATATTTGATATTCTCCATTGACCGTGTTATTTTCCCAATACCGTGCCAATTTGTAATTGAATTGCTTCTCATTTCGGCAGTGTAGCCGCCTGACGAAGAAGAATGTGGCAAAAAAGAACCCAAAAAAAATCAAACCAGCCTGTAATTACCACAAAGCCTATTCGGGCCAAACGCGCAGAAAAAAAAACGCTAATTTGGAAAAGCTCTAAATACCTTCTCTGGTGGAGAAAAAATGAAAAGGGGACACTTTCTCCTTTTAATGGCCATCTGCACAGGAGAAGGGAATCAGGGGGCTGGGGGTCATCTCTGCTCAGCTGTCGGCGTTATTAGCGTAGGTAATGGGGCAGACGCTGGATTCATAGGGGTGTTGTTTTCGTCCGTGCCCGCGCCCGGCGGTGTCAGCTCCCACTGACAACTCTATATATAGTGATGTGGCGTGACATAACCGCCGCGCTAAGTGTATGGAACAACAGAACCCGAGCTCAAGTCCCCCCACTCCCTTCCCCTCGCCGCCACCTCCGCCACCACCGGACCAGGTCCATCTCAGCCTTTTGTAATACTATAGTCTCCCAAAGCCCAGTGCACTCAGCCTGGCCCCGGTGTACCTAGCCTCAGTACCCCCCGCGCTAACCTCCCTGCCTCCCCGCTCTGCCCTGCCCAGGGCTGGAACAGCGGAGAGTCCTTCCCCCTTTCTCGCTCGACTGCCAGTGCATTTCGATGCACGGAACAAGCCTCCGCGTTCTCCAACGGCGGCCGCGCTCCACGGGCTCTCGGACCAGCTCCGAGCTCGGCACTCGTTTTTGCGGTGGCTAGCTTAGCCCCGACACTTAGCATGATAATGGCGGTAAATGAGATGGTGAGAGGCAGCCATAGGTACAGAGCGCGTGTGCTCGGGACCAGCCCTCGCCAAGCCTGTGAACGGCCCCATGTGTCTTAAGATGGGGGCTGCAGCCTGCTAGGGCCCAGATGGATCAGTCCACATTTGCTGTACAGCTGGTCGCTATGTTTGGGGACCTGGTGCGATACTCCTATGGAGAAAAAAAATGATATCGCCACCATCCAAGGAGCAATTTAATAGCAGGCCAGAAGACAGCTGGCCACTCTTTAGTTTGGAGTTTTTTTGGCATGGCACACTTACAGAATTGAGGGTGTCCGATTATTCTCCAGAGGCACACAGATTTATACAGCTTTCAGCTGTTGTATTTCATTACCATATCCTATTCCTTTTTTTTTTTTTTCCATCCTTTTGTTTGAGATTTGTTATTTCTTTGTTTTATAATTTGCGATCCATTCCACCGACTACACCGTGTGCTAACGAAGCGTATCTTTGAAGGGAGTCAAACGTTTGACCAGAACCGTCAGTGTGTTTTTATTGTCAGACGAAGCCTGCTTCGTTTTTTCCTCTCGGCGGGGAACCTCTGACCCCTGCTGGGTTTCACTTTGACCCCTCCGTGAACTCTGACATTAGTAGCCTCGAGGGGGGGCACCTTTGTCCCATTTAGCACACTGTTTCCAACTATTACACCCCTGTGTGGACTTCAAAAAAGAAAAGAATAAAAAAAAAAAAACCCAGACAGGACTTTTAAAAGCTAAGTGCTCTCCTTTTATATGGTCTTAAGGATGAAAAGGGCTTAGTTTGGCTTTTGGTTATAATGTACTTTGAGTCCGGTCTCCATTTTCCACCGCACTCCATTCCAAGCGGCTCCAGCCAACATGGCAGCGATCGGAAGGACAACCATAAGCAAACAAACAAACCCACAAACAAATCCCATCCCATTCCAGAAAGTGCTCCTCTCTCTCTCTTCGTCTCTCTCGCTCTTTTTTTATTTTTTTTTATTTTTTTTTTTTTTCTGGGGTCACCTCTACAAAATATAGTTGGGTGGGTGACAGCACCGCGCTCCCAGCCAAGTGAGGGCGGAGCCTGCTCGCGCCAAGAGGAGCCGGCGGTGGCCCGCCCGGGCGGGGGGGGAGGAGAGGTGGGTGGGGGGGCGGGGGTGGGGGGCACTGGAGGGGTGGAAGGGTTCGGGGGCGGAGAGGGAAAGGCACATTTGCTGTACAGCTGGCCGCTCTGTGTGAAGCAGGCACTGTGGGCCGCAACAGAGCTGGGGAGCACTGCGAGCAAGAGGCCTCTATAACCCTCCTCCTCCTCCTCCTCCTCCTCCTCCTCCTCCTCCTCCTCCTCCTCCTCCTCCTCCTCCTCCTCCTCCTCCTCCTCCTCCTCCTCCTCCTCCCCCTCCTAGTCTTTTAATTCGCCCACTCCCGACCCTCTCTGTCCATAATGCGACACCCCTTTTTTTTTTTTTTCTTCCTTTTCTCTCATCACTCTCTTTCACTGTCTTCCTATCCCCCTGTCCTCCAATATTCATCTTTCTCTTATTCCAGCCCTCCCTCGTCCCATAGCTTCCCTCCCTCTCGCTCTCCTTCTATCTCCCTCTTCCCATATCCACCCATCAGCTTCTCTCTCTCTCACACTCTCTCTCACACACTCTCTCCCTCGCTCTCATACGGTGCCTGCTGGGGGGTGAATCTGCCCAGGAAGCATGGCCACCACTACACCACAGTATCGAGAGCTACAAAAATAAAACCTCCCTTTTTTTTTTTTTTTGTTAGTGTGTTTTTGTGTTGCTTTCTCACGGCTAATCCTTGACATATTCTCTTGGTCTGGGGAGCAGCTTGGCCACTGTGTCTTGATTACATGGTCTCTGTGTCTGTACTCTGTACCCTGGTGGCGAATCATTTACCACGACATTAAGTGTCTTTCTTTTCGCGATGAATCGGAAAAAGAAAAAAAGCTGCCTTTTTAGCCTTCAACGTTTTCCTTCCTCCTATCGCAATCATTTTTGCCGAGTTATCTTTTATTCTACCGCCCCCTCTTCCGTCCCCAAACCACCGCTCTTTGTTTTGCAATCAGTCGTCCATAGAGGGCCCTACACACATGTTATCTCTTAACAAACACATAGACTGCGCTCTTCGTCTCTCCCGCTCTATAGCGGGACAGAGGGGCGGAGTCAGAGAGGACCAGGGCAGGAAGTCAACACGGCGATCCGCGGATCAATCTCGATCGAGACAATAAATCAGGGAAAATGTTGCTCGGACCAGCCACTCGGAAAAGAGCAGGAGGAAATCAGGCGTGCTTGACACTGAGTGTGATTTCTCCGCGCTATTATTAATTGGTGATTAATAATGCCTCTCCATTCGTTCGTTAGCGTAGTCACCTCCCGTGCAGCCGAGTGTGTTGCTGCTAATATGCAATTAAGCGCACCTTCCTGCTCGTTACATTATACGTCTGCCTGACTAATGTGGAGTCCATGAGGAGAATAGGAAGTAGAGTGCGCTGCAAAATGGAGGAGGTGTGTGATTGAGTGTGTGAGTGTGTGTGTTTGTACTTGTACTTGTACTTGTGTTTGTACTTGTGTGTGTGTGTGTGTGTGTGTGTGTGTGTGTGTGTGTGTGTGTGTGTGTGTGTGTGTGTGTGTGTGTGTGTGTGTGGTAGACGAAGAAGAGGCGGGGGGAGGGGTGGGGGGGCAGCTCAATCTGTACATTTCTCACATTCACCAGGTAAAAAAAAAAGTGTAGAGAAGGAGAAAAAAGAGAGAAAAAACCCAAGTTTCCTGACAAATCTCTCTGTAACTTCGGGCACATAGCGTTGGAAGTTCTACAGCATTGCAGTAGCAGAGATGCTCCCCTCGGTGTTTGGTCTTCTCCTTGTAAAACAGAGGCAATTGACACGACCATGGGGAAGAGCTTTTGCTAGGCCCGACCAGCCCTAGTCTGATGTAGTCCTTATCCATTGATTTTCTTGACATTTCCCCACACCTCACAGACTAGGCCAACATGTGAGAAAATATCTGCCGCTCTCAGTTCATAGGGCCTGTTTGTACAAGCTCAGAGGGAACATTTGCGCCCCCCCCCCCCCCCCCCCCCGTACTGCATTTGCAATCGGTTGACGGGCGTCACCATGGCGACCCGAGGGGACACATTTGGTCATGCATTATTATTATTTCTATTTTATTTACTTTGACAGGGATCCTTTTAGCAGTGTTGCATGCGTCGTGAATGACCCCCCCCCAAACCCACGCACAGAAATGCACCATCTCATTGTGATGTAACACTGTAGCACCTTTCTTCGCAGTGATGCCGTATCTAACACACGATTCACTGTTTAATTTCAGAACCCCCCCATGTCAGGCTAGTTGGAAACTCGAGTAACCCGAATAGAGGTAGGAGCTCTTGCTGTGTTCCCTGGCTACTGTTTTATTGATATACAGGAGGGACGTCTCCTTTAGAGTGTTAATGCCAACCCCTTGTTCTGAAGTGCCCCATAAATACTGAATGATCAGAATTAACCTCTGCATTACTCTGCCATCACCCCACCCCGTCACTCACCCCCCAACCACCTACCTTTACCCTCATAACCCCAATCCCCTGGGGAGCGCCTCCTGGATGTCACCGGGGCCCCCGCAGGCTACCAATGGGGGGTTTGCTTAGTAGTTCTGACTGGGAAGAGTGGTGAGGGTGTGTGGGGTGTGTGGGGGTTTGGGGGAGGGGGGGCGGGGGACGATGAGAGACGAGGTGAGGGGAGGCGAGGTGCAAACAGACAGTGCTGCCGCGTGGGTAAAGGTCAGCCCCGCAACCCACACCTCCTCCCCTGCCCTAGGGCCGGGCCCCGGTGGGACCCCGGGCTCCAGGCGCGCCCTGGAGATGTCTGACGGTCGTGGGGGTGGCTTGGTATGGGGAGCGTGGGGGGCCAGGGATGGTGTCATGTGGTGTGGCTTTCAGACGTTCTCTGGTGCTGTGTTGAAGACCCTGCCTCAGACGCGATGTTTCTGCGTATCGCGTTCCTCGCCCGGTGTCTGCTTTCGGCGCGGCTTGGGAGTTGACTCGTGGCTACCGGCGTGTGGTATTCAGTGTTGAAACGCAAAACGAAAACGCAAAATCATTTATGGAAAAGAGTATCACCCCCGTTTTTAGTTGTTGTTTTTTTCAGGAGGAATACTGTTTGGTTGGTTGGTTGGCTTTTGATGTGCAAAAGTACAAAGTTACCACGCTCTAACTGTGTAGTCGTAAACTTAGTGTTCATGGCATAAAGCGAGAGAGAGTGGGAGAGAGAGCGGGAGAGAGAGAGTGGGAGAGAGAGCGGTAGAGGACGGGTGGGTAGGTAGGTGGACGGGGGTGGAGGGCCGAGCGCTGAAAGGCCCCCCAGCGTCAAAGCCTTAATAATCATGTGAGCAGCGCTGGACTTCATTACCCTCCTGTTCGACAGGCCGAGTGCCAGCCTGGATTGCTGGCTGGCTGTGGCAAGGTCAACGGCGGAGGAAAAACCAGTTACTGTGTTACTCTGGAGCGGACTGAAGAGTGCCGACCATCTGTCAGCTCGGGCCTGCCATACCCGCAGAGCAAATGGACACGGGCGTCCAGAGGAGAGGCCACAGACACCCATAGAGCTAAACCCACCGAGCATAGCGCTGTGGTATGGACTCGGAGCCAGCCAAAGAGACCGGGGCCCCGATGCCACTAAAAAAACCCTGCACACACACACACACACACATACGCACGCCCCTGGCACGCACACGCATAGGCAGGCACACACAACGCACAGCACACAGACACACACACACACACACACACACACACACACACACACACACACACACACACACACACACATACGCACGCCCCTGGCACGCACACGCATAGGCAGGCACACACAACGACGTGCACACAGACACACACACACACACACACACACACACACCCACTCACACACAGAGTGGAGGAGATAAGGCTAATTCGAAGAAATTTGGCAGCCAGGCTTTGCGTGTTTTCGTGTGTTTTTTAGTGTCAGTGCACTGTTGGGCACCCTACTGTTCAGAAGTCCAGATGGCAAATCATTTGATAAAAAAAACAAAAAAACAACTTGGTAGAAGTCTTGCCTGGCTTGCCAACAGTAAATGTTTTAATCATACTGTTCTTTTATGGTGACAAATTTCCCACAGAATGCGGATTTTTGAGAATTGTTTTATTTGCTCCAGAAGACAACGGTACATATAAATGCAGCTCGCTACCCCAGTGGCCAGGCCAGAGGGTGTTGCCGCATTTCCCAGCATCCGCACAGCACGCGTCTCTCGGATGTTCCCAGACAAGCACAATGCAAGCCGCAGTGCGCTAGCATTGTTGTTTTCCAAAGCCCTCTCCTCTCACAGACGGCAGCCTTGACGTTTCACCTCGCCAGGCTGTATGTCTACGCATCGACGGGCCGGTCTGTGAAGACCTTTACGATGCCCTCTGGCCTCAGAGTAGGAGTCCCATGGAATGTTCCAGAGCTCCTCTTAATAGGTTTCAGGTGCTGTGGGCCACTGGCCAGACCCCTACCAGCACCACCAAGCACCACCGGTGTGTGCGTGTTGTGTGTTTATGTGTGTGTGTATCTATGTGCGTGTGTGTATGTGTGCAATAGCAGTCAAAGCACCTACGGATTCTACTGCAAAGCAGTAACTGGCAGATCTGGGAAATGGATACCCATCGTGATTTACAAGGTAGAAGAGCTGGGGTTTATTTGGTAGTGGACCACTTTGGAAGAAAGAAAGCAATAAAGGAAGACAGATGGACAGAAAAAAATAGATTTCATCCAGTTTTGCTTCCGTTGCTTCATAGGCTGCTCAAACAAACTAAAGTTCCTGGTAGTTCTTCTCCGGTGCTGAAAGTGCCGACCTCTCCATCCTCCAACCCCCTCACCCCCCTCCGGTTTCAGAATTAAAGCACACTCCGGAAAACCGGGACACACACCTGGGGCAACCCCCAACCCCCCCATCCTGATCCCCGATCCCTTCTTCATTAATGGAAACCGCACAGGAAGTCCCAGGATGAAAGCTTTATTAGTCATAAAGCATTAATGTTGATATCATTGCTTATATGTTTAGCTGGTGTGGAATAGTCATGGAGGGACAGATTTAGTGAGGAATTAGCGTACCAGCACCCAGGGTTTAATTGAGGGAATCTTTTGTCATCTTGTTAGGGTGAGATAATGTGAACATTGCATGCTTCACAGGTAACCACATTACACGTCCCACTTCTGTAATATAACTAACCCCGATACAGTTACAGATTATAGATTTGAAAAACAGCGGGAAATAACGATTTGCAGTTTTTCGTGAAAGTCACAGAAAAATAAAACGGGGAATTAATGAACGCAGTTTTCCGGGAAGGAGGAAGTGACAGGGAAAACGGCAGATTTAAACGCAGTTGCCGTTAACCGAATCTACCGAATCTCCACGGCACGGATTAATAGAACGGATTCATTGTGAGAGAAATTAACCTCTTTTTTTTTTCTTTCTTTTTGTGTCTCAAACGTAATTACAACTCAAGCATAATATTACGGTAATATTCTCGCCCCGACGACACGCACACACCTCCTCACACGCCTCCGTTTTCCGTTCACGGCGTCTTCGGCGCCCGCTCGCCTGAGCGTGTACATGAAGCCGACGCGACCCCCTTTTTTGTCTATCCATTTGTCCCCGGCGTCGCCTGGAGACCTAAACCTTAAGCCACTCGCCACTCTGATTAATCTTTAACATTTATAATTACTAATTAAGTTACTAAGAGACTTTTAATGTAGTCCTCCTTCAATCGGAGAGCCGAGAGGACAACAGATCATTAGCTTCAATAATGAACGCGGATGAGACAGATAATGGCCTGTGATAGGTGAACACTGACAGTTATATTAAACGAGGTGGCGGGTGGGTGGGGGGTGGGGGTGGCACGAGGAGTACAGTGTGCGGAGCTGGAATGCGCTCCGAGCGAACCCGGAGAGACGGAGAGGTCGAGGTCGTCCCACAACTTCCTATGAAAGTTGGCCTCGCCGTTGCCAAAGTTTTAGATTCTGAAAGAATACAATTGTTTTATTTGTTTAGTTTCAGCTCTCAGTTGAAGTACAGAAAATCTGTAGGCATGTATATTCATCTATTATTTATTTTATATATCCAGTTTATACCGTTTTAGCTAGCCACTGAGGTACGGACTTAGTATTTGTCTGTCTATTAGTTCCCACACTTTGTTGTAATTTATTTATCTATTTGTTTGAGCCTCCCTCCTCCTCCTCCACCACCACTTCCTTAATGTCCTCCGCGCATCTCATTACCTGCATCACCACATTAGCCGGCGGTATTATCATCGCATTGCCTCTCGGCCCTCGCCCATTAAAGAACCCATTTCATCTCTTTGCTTTTCTATTTTTTATCGCTCTTTTTTTTTTTTCTCACCTTAACAATGACGACGACGTCGGCTCTCTCGCGCCGAGGCCCTGGCACATTCAGCGGAGAAGATCTCCCCCCCACTTTGGGAGCCGGTGCTTACAGAGTAATGATTATTATCATTAGGAAGATATTAATGTGGCTGGTGTTAGTGACCCAGCTGCTCATTATCATGGCCTGGGCTTCCTACCTGGGTAGGCGAGAGAGAGAGAGGGAGAGGGAGGGAGAGAGGGAGAGAGGGGAGAGAGAGAGGAGAGAGAGAGAGAGGGAGAGAGAGAGAGAGAGGAGAGAGAGAGAGAGAGAGAGAGAGAGAGAGAGAGAGAGAGAGAGAGAGAGAGAGAGAGAGAGGGAGAGAGAGAGAGAGAGGGAGAGAGAGAGAGAGAGAGAGAGAGAGGGAGAGAGGGAGAGGAGAGAGAGAGAGAGAGAGAGAGAGAGAGAGAGAGAGAGAGAGAGAGAGAGAGAGAGCTGCCAAGAAAATGGACATGGTGCAGGGCGGACTGCCGCCCACCTGGCCAGAGGTTTCCAGAGGTCAGTGGAGGTCAGGGCTGTGACCGCTCAGACGGACTATAAAACGTTGAAGAAAAACAAAAGGGAAAAAGTGGAACTGTTTGGGGAAGTTGGGAGGGAGTTGGAGAAGGAACGGTTTGAGGAACCCGAGTGGTGTTTGGAGCTTGGCACCATTCTTGCATATCTCATTTTGGTTGTGGTTAATATAAACTTAGGTTTCAGTCACACTCTCACTTCTTGCTTTCATTCTCTATCGGCTTCTTCACCGCTTCAGCGTATAAGCACTATTACCGCGGCACGGTTTTTCAGATATTTTTTAAAAAAAATTCAAACGGCACTATACAGCGACATATTTAAACACTGTGAATTTGTCTGTGCATTATTTGAGCGGCCATTAACGACTAACAATACACAATCGCTTTCATTTTTAATTGATGCTGCATTGAGAGGCTAGCACTTCAGAGTGAAACAGAAATTAGAGCGAGTGAGTCAAAAGCCTATTAACATTGCATTGTGCTTCTGTAGCACTATCCCTGTATAGCTACTGTTGCGCTGTCACGTTGCAGCACTATAAGACTCTTAACAGGGTAGCACTGTAGGCCGATAGAGCTGTAGCATTGTAGCTCTGTAGCATTGAAGCACTGTAGCTATATAGCATGGTAGCGCTGTAGCTCTTTAGCACTGTAGTTCTATAGCAGCGTATCTCTATAGGACACTGCAGCGCTATAGTACTGTGGCAGTGTTTCACTACAGCACTGAACACTTCAGATCAGTAGGAGTGTAACGCTTCAGCAGTGTAGCAGGGTAGCTCTACAGAAAGACATGACTGTAGTGTTCTAGCAGTACCGGACTATGTAGAACAATGCAGGGTAGGACTAGGTATTCGTATGCACATGGGCAGCCAGCAGCCCGATGCTGAAGGCGGTCTGGCTCAGTCTTCTCCTCGCTCTCCTCACTTTCAAATTGCTGCTTCATTAGGACTTGGAAGAGAATGCCATGGTTACATTTAATCAAACCAATCGTTATGGCAGACCCACACAATCAATCACAATCCTTATCCAATATGCTCCGTTCTGTAACTACAACGCTGGCTGGGAGAAAAGTCAATTACAAGGCTCCTCTCTGCTGCTACGGGATACAGATTCTGCGGTTGTTTTGTACGATGTGTAAGCGCCTCGCGTGCCTCTGGTTTACAGCTTTTCAGTTCCCCCGTCACACACACACACACTCCGGCGCTCTTGTTGTGAGAATGACATGGCAGATCGGCAACAATCAAATGAACTATTAATGGTATTGTTCTGCCCTCGAACCTTTGAGCCGTGAGCTTGTGCATCTTTCATATGTTTCTCGGTCTCGCTGCCTCTCTCTCTCGCTCTCGCTCTCGCTCTCTCTCTCTCTGTCTCTGTCTCTGTATCTCTCTGTGTCTCTCTGTGTCTCTCTCTTTTTCTGTCTTTCTCTCTATCTCTATGTCTCTGACTCTGGCTGTCTCTCTCTCTCTATGTGTATCTCTCTCTCTCTTTCTCTCTGTCTCGCTCTCTCTCTGTCTCTGTCTCTTGTATCTCTGTGTCTCTCTCTTTTTCTGTCTCTCTCTCTCTATGTCTCTGACTCTGTCTGTCTCTCTCTATGTATGTATGTATGTATGTATGTCTCTCATTCTCTCTCTCTCTCTATGTGTATCTCTCTCTCTCTTTCTCTCTGTCTCGCTCTCTCTTGTCTCTGTCTCTGTCTCTCTGTCTCTCTCTCTCTCGCTCTCTCTCTGTCTCTGTCTCTGTCTCTGTGTCTCTCTCTTTTTCTGTCTCTCTCTCTCTATGTCTCTGACTCTGTCTGTCTCTCTCTATGTATGTATGTATGTATGTATGTATGTATGTCTCTCTCTCTCTCTCTCTCTCTCTCTCTCTCTCTCTCTCTCTCTCTCTCTCTCTCTCTCTCTCTATCTCTCTCTCTCTGTATCTCTCTCTCTCTCTCTCTCTCTCTCTCTCTCTCTCTCTCTCTCTCTCTCTCTCTCTCTCTCTCTCTGAAAGCATTTGCATTGCGTCTCCGTGGATGCCCCCGTTTCCTGCTCTCTCCCACCGCATACTCATTTATGAACATGTGAATGCTCATGTGCACATTACACGTATATGGTTATGGGGCATGAAGATTAATATTTACACATGCAAAACAGACTCTCCCTCCCTCAATCTCTCATCCACGCACGCATCAACAAACACACACACACACACACACACACACACACACACACACCGGGCGACACGCATATGCTAATACAGTCACCACCACTATTGATGCTATTATGGAGCAACACTCATCACATCTCTGTCCCACCACCATCATTCTTGCCCGCCCCTGTTCAACCACCACCACCCCTCCAATTCCTTGTACTACAACACACACTGAACCGTGCGTGTGACGTCCAGACTAGCGCACACATAACCCTAATGTACCCACATGTGTGTGTGCATGCGTGTGCTTGTGTTGAGGAAAAAAACGCAACACAACAACCCTTCAACACACAAACAAAAGGAGATACACAAAGACACATACACTGATACACACACACAGAGACACACACAACCGACACACATAGACAAACATGCACACGCACAGACACACACACACTGACGTATAGACAAACAAAGCTGCACACACAGACACACACACACATGCTCACAGATGCACACACACACACACACACACAGCTCACACATAGGCAGACAGACACACACACACACACACACACACACACACACACACACACACACACACACACACACACACACACACACACACACACACACACACACACACACACACACACACACACACACACACACACAGTCAAACATGCACACACATCGGCCGACACACTCACACACTCACAACGGCAGTCACACGCACTCAGACACGCACACACACACACACTCAGACACACACGCAGACACAAATGCAGAAGGTAGCTAGGTTGGTGGGGGCCGCGGCTGCTGTTCTACCGTGCGGTCCCAGAGTGACTCCGGGGGCCCGGCTGCCAGTTGTTTGCCAGCGTCTCCGGGTGGAATTCATTCAAATTAAAGCAGCGGAATGAGGCCCGGGTCCCAGAATGCCTCGTCCCTCTCCTTCATCAGCATTCCACCGATGAGAGTAATTAAAGCAGAAATTAATTCTGCTGTAAGCAGAGGAGCCACAGAATAACTGATATTAGAGGCTGGATGATGAATGCTTGGCATCAAGGAGGGTCTCTCGGGGGAGGCAGTGGGGCTGGAGGGGTGTGTGGTTGTGGCGGTGGGTGGGTGAGGGAGGGTGGGTGGGGGGGAGGCTGGGTGGGGGAGGCGGGATTTGCAGATCTTCCTTCATTTCCATTCGCCGGTTCGTTTTCCTCTTTCATTAGTCCCGTCCTCCTTTTCTTCTTCTCTTTCTGTCTGTCGTTCCCTTCTCCCTTTTTTCCCTTTTTCTGTTCTTTCCCTCTCCCCCCCCCCCCCCTCCCTCCCCCTGGCATTTTTCCTCTCGTTACCACTCCATTATGTGTGTGTGTGTGTCTCCTCTTCCTCCACCATTTGCTCTCTCTCTCTCCCTCTCTCCCCCCTCCTCCCTTCCTCCCCCTCTTTGCGTGTATTGAGTGTTATGAGCCGCTGTGTGGGATTAGCCGCGCGCTGATAAAACCCTCAGAAAGCACCTGAGGACGTTGTCAGCGCTGTTCCAGGCGACAGTATTTCACACGCTGCCAGCTTCTGGTGCCGTCGTCATCGACTGTCGCCCGGCGCATTAGACGTGGACCGTCGAAATGGCGTCAAAAGAAAACAACAGAGGTTTTTTTTCCCGGGCTTTATAATTTTTTTCTTTTATTGACACTTCACGGGCAGACAGAGCTGCACAATTATTAAATTTGACTGCCCGTGTGAAGTGGAGCAGCACAGGCTACAGCGTATTATTATTTCCAGAACCTTGAAGCACTCTGGATAATGTGATATTCTACCCAGTATAATTTAATGATCCACCCGTGTCCCCCGACACCTTATTTTTGGAATAGCACGTCTTTAGCAAGAGCAGTCACACCACCCAAAGACAAACAACTGCACTTGCGAAAACACAGAGACACTGTCTGCGGCTGTCAGGAGAAACATTTCTTTTTTTGGGGGGGCGGTGTGGCAGTTGGGTCGGTGGGGTTTCGTTTTTTCTTTTCTTTCCCTTTTCCTTTTCTGCTTCTCTTCTTTTGAATCAAATGGAATTGAACAAAGGTTAGCTCTTTGGGGCTTTATGATAATGTGATATACGATGCTGCCATGGAATTTGCCAAGGCATGTCTTGGTATGGTCTGACGTGGAGAAAAGGGAGAAATGGTAATGATGTTGACCTCTGCCAACGCCCCCCCTGCCCCCCCTTCCCCTCGCAGCCCACCCCTCTCTCGTATTCTGCCCTCTGGGTTAGAAGCCCGAGGATGTAATAAACAATAGATAGATTTGTCTTGTTTGTATTTCGACCGGCGCTGTCTTAATGACACCCGAGACTGCTCCTTATTTTAAAATGTAGCAGCAACGCGAGGCCCTGCAGGTAGCAGCGCTGCCATTTTAATTGGTGTGTTTAAAGACTATCTTCATCATATGCAAATGTGAGATGGTCTCGACGGCTGCTGACCACCATTACGAATTTAAGAGGCGCGTCTCGGCTGCAGCCAGGGAAAAGGCAGGGTGAAACATTAGTAATCCTTAAGGCCCGAGAGAGGGAGAGGGGGGAGGGAGAGAGAGAGAGAGAGAGAGAGAGAGAGAGAGAGAGAGAGAGAGAGAGAGAGAGAGAGAGAGAGAGAGAGAGAGAGAGAGAGAGAGAGAGAGAGAGAGAGAGAGAGAGAGAGAGAGAGAGAGAGAGAGAGAGAGAGAGAGAGAGAGAGGATTGAGAGAGAGAGAGAGAGAGAGAGAGGAGAGAGAGAGAGAGAGAGAGAGACAGTGGCTGAGTGAGTGGGTGTCAGGAGAGGGAGAGAAAGAGGAGGAAAAATCAGGGGGGGCTGGGTGGTCCTGAGAGACCAAGGCTGAACCCCACACATTGATGTGGCCAGGTTGGGGGAGTAGAAAGCTGGAAGTAAGCCCTCACTGGCACTGCCCACTGATCAGCCTTAAAGAGACAGCTGTCTTCTGTGTGCGGATGTGTTGAGTGGCTGTGGCTGCTGCCATTGTTGTTGTGGTGGTGTTGCTTTTAAAAATATAAAAGCACAAAGAATGTGACCGCTTTACAGTGCCGGTCGTTAAAACGTATTTGTCTTTCTGTACAGTGTGTTCCCGGCATCTCTCTATACCTCCACTCTTTGAAATGTTTCAGTAGTTACTTTTCCTCTCTCTCTCTCTCTCTCTCTCTCTCTCTCTCTCTCTCTCTCTCTCTCTCTCTCTCTCTCTCTCTCTCTCTCTCTCTCTCTCTCTCTCTCTCTCTCTCTCTCTCTCTCTCTCTCTCTCTCTCTCTCTCTCTCTCTCTCTCTCTCTCTCTCTCTCTCTCTCCCCCCCCTCCCTCCTATCTCTCTCTCTTTCTTTCTCTCTCTTTCTTTCTCTCTCTCTCTCCCCCCCCTCCCTCCTATCTCTGCTCAATTCCTCCATTTGGTGACTTCAAGCAGAAATTGTAATCATACAGTAATGGTATTTCCTCTGAATTATTTAGCGATTCCCCCTTTTATAGGCGTGTGGTTTACCTATGCACCTTGCTAAAAGCACTGCACTGACTCTAACGGCTCTTTCCAGACATTCTCTATCACCCTTAATATTGCCGTTGTACATAATTTCTTTTTCCTCCCTTCCCCGTCTTCCAGGACGATGATGTCCATATAAAGTGGCCCACCCCCACCCCCTTACATCGTGTTTACGTCCTCGCCTTGGTTGTTTGTTAGCCATCACCCTTGTTTTGTCGCATAGGACCAATAAAGACTGGGGGCTTCTGCTGAAAATGAAAGCTGGCTATAACGATGACCTTAAACGCAATGACACTGCTTCCCAAAACCTTGTGCCGTCCAATAGTCCAGCAGTCCCTTAAGAGGCCCTACAGCAAGTCTGGGAGGAACCCAATGAGAGAGAAATCGATTACTTTCTTCCCTCCACTGTCTCGGGCCTGGCTGAATTACTGAAACAAGATGCTGCACTTAGAGGAGTCTTTAGAGGCAGCCCGAGAGAGCAGAGCAGGGGAGGGAGAGAAGGAGAGAGGTTGGGGAGAAGCGAGAGAGAGAGAGAGAGCAGACACACTTTTAGGGACATGGGTGCCATTTAGCTGAGGAAGGAGCAGCCCCCTGCACGGAAAAGCCACTAAAAGCGAGGAATGATCCTCTTGCAGTCCCTAGATGTCAAGCGGTCAGCCTCCTGTGGTTTGGTGGATACAGACCAAACACTCAGCCATGAGGTCACATCAAGAGCATTAGGAGGAGCGCAGCTTCCTTCAAGGCGGAGCAGTGCACCTTTCGGAAACGGCCCTAACTGAAGGCTACACCGAGCAGACACAACGGAAGGTTTATCCTCTTGAGTCCCTCTTGAGTCTCTATTCTTTTTCGTATTACCGGGTTGCACAGAACTTTTTTTATCGCATGAATTTTGATCGTGAACTTTATCGGGTTTTATAGTTATATAGTACTCCTTCAGCGTGATTAACCATAATGCTATCATGTGGGTTGATGTGTCAGGTTGTGCGAGCGAGAGAGACGGGGATAGATAGAGTGTGTGTTGCCACGTTTGATGGTGTTATCACACTTCCTAATGTCAAATGGCTGTTGTTTAACATCTACACCAGGGTTTATTGTCTACAAAGATAAAAGCGACTCTGGCTCATCTGATAGACAGTATGTGGTGCTTAAGGGACCCCGATTCCAGTAAGTGCCATTAAGTGGAAATTTAGTGGAAATTGCTGTTCGCATATTCCAGTGGTTTGATTAATTACAATCTCTCACGTGCTTTGGATGGAAGAGCCCGATGAAATATATAGGCAGTGAATGACATCGTATTCCCGTGTCCTGTTCTGTTAAAAAACACTGTTTAATCACTGAAACATGTTGTGCCACCTGCCAGGGTCAAGAGAGAGGGATGGATCATGAAGTGTACACGAGGCAATAGACGCTACAGCGAGCGCTTGGAAACGCCACATGTTTCCCCAATCTGGGACGCTGTTTTTCTTCTTTGCGGTATCGCCCGGCCTCACCTCAGACGACGCCGTACTGCGGGATTGAGGGCGCCCGCCGCCGGAGCCCAGACGCCGCGTGTGTCGCCGTAGCGCGCCAGGCCATTTAGACAGGATTACTGGTGTGTTCTCGAAGCACCTCTGTTCCTCTGCATACGGTGACAGGTGTAGTTTGTTAACCGGTTAATCAAGGAGCTGTTTTCTGAAGGCTGTGTCAGATCCCACTCGGGAAGGGGTGTGGGTCCTTGAAAATCATTGGCAGATCTGTGTGACATCTTAACATGGTTCCTTTTTTTTTTACGGCCTGCCCTTTTTGTTATCGTTTATATTTGTCTCGGTTTTTTCGTTCAAGATTTTAAAGCTTGCGTTTGAAGTAACTGCAGCGCCCCCTATCTCCACGGAGGCCACCCAGCGACGTATTCATCCTCTTGTCGTTGCGGCTGAAGCGTCCTCCGTCTCCTCCCCCAGCGATCTCATCCACCTCTTCTATTGTATATTCTGCAGCGTATGTGCAAGCATTAGCACATTAAACCCTGGGACTGTCACATGGAGCCACCCTGGAGGTCCCTGGGGCCCCAACCAAACAGCAGGGCCCTCTGCCTCTCTCGTTCCAAGCTGTTCCTCCTTGGCCCAAACCGACCAGGCCTGGCCCCGGCACGTGCTCTCTCTACCTGATCTAGTTGACTGGGATGTGTAAGTTAGGTAGGCAGTCTGCTGCCTCCCTCCCTCCCTCCCTCCCTCCCTCCCTCCCTCCCTCCCTCCCTCCCTCCCTCCCTCCTCTCTCCCTCTCCCTGCTGTCCCTCCCCTCCTCCCACCCTCCCAATATACACTTGGACCCGGGCTCTGTCTGCACCTTTTTCATGTTCCATGGGGACAGGGGGGGCAGATGGAGGAATTTGATTAACCAGCAGTGGAGGACCAAATGTTCAATTGGATACAGAACCGGTTGGAAGCATAGAAGAGAATGGAGGAGGAGGGAGGAGGAGGGAGGAGGAGGGGAGGGAAGGGGGGGGAGGGAGGGGGGGGATGTGATGGAGAGGGACAGAAAGAGAGAGGGTCGAGATAGAGAGGGATAAATAGAGAGGGAGACAGATAGAGAGGGACGAGGAGGGGAGGGCGACGGAGGCAGGAATCTAAAATGACTGGTCATGTGGTTTGGCCGACGCATTCCAAAGGGGAGCAGCAAACAGACACCGAGGCCTAGTAACGTAGGAGAGCCTCCACCCCTCCCACTCCTCCTCCGTCGCCGTCCCCCCCAACCCCTGGTACCAGCTGGGTCTTTTAGAAGCCCTCCCTCCCTCACACCACCACCACCCCCCCTACAACCCCCATATCCCGCCTATTCCCCACAGCAGACACTCAGCAGCCTCTGAGCAGCTTGACTTTACCATATGTGGAACTTTATTTCATTTTTTATTTTTTATTTTTTTTCCTCCTCCCGCGCAACCGTTCCACCTCGTTCCCCGGGGGGATCTCTGCCGCTGGGACGCCGGAGGCAGGTGAATTGCTCTTAATGCAAGGCACTGAATCACTGGGCCAGCAGCGTGAGGGAAGTGCCCACAGAGAGGAAATGGATGTGGAGAAAGACCGGCGCGGACTGGCACGACCTTGGAGCCCCCCCCCCCCGTGCCCGCTGCCGAAACGGGAGAAAAAAAACGTGATGGAGAAAACAATTTGAAACCTGCAAAAACTGTGGGTATGACTATTAAAGCGGTGGTATGACTATTAAAGTGGTGGCCGCATTGTCACATGTGACTCTTGGAGTCACGGCCGCCGCTTTAATAGTCATACCCACAGTCGTATTTCTTACATAACGCCGTGTATCCGCTTTCAGACCGGGCTTTTATAAAGTGGAACTTAATCCCTTTTGTAAAAAGCGACTGTGTCTTTCTCACCCTCCATTTAATGCGGCCGCGCGCGTCACCGGTCGATCCGCGGCCGCCACCCGAGCCTCTAAGCGGCTCTCCTCCATTTCCTCTCAGCCCTTCTCCCTTCTCGTCTCCCAGGTAAACGGGCTATCGACAGGAACTGGTGAAAGGCCCTGATACTTCAAACGCAGGAAATGCAATTTTACAGCTCTGCGCCGCTCGACCGGAATACTTCCACACGATTGTTTGACGCCCTCTGGTTAATTAGCCGCGGTGCTGTATGCGTTCAAACGGGGGAAGAGTAAACACATGTGTTGTTGTTGTTGTTTGTCTGATATTTCCAGAACATCAGGACCGAGAGGTCAGATGACAGATGTTTGGCCCGTAGGACAGTAGGGGGTGTGGCCTGCACCTGTCTCGCCACGGTTGTGGCTCAAAGCCAGGGGTCAGGGGTCACGGCGGGGGGGCTGTCAAGGTCAAAGGTTTATCACACTGCAAGGGGGCGTGCAGCCATCACTCAGCTCCTACAGCGCAGGCGATCTGCTGGGTTTCTGCTTTCAGTTTTTTTTCTGTGTTCCCCCCTTCGTTTTTAATCCTTCCAAATGGCTCGGGCAACACTCCTGACAGCAGCTAGAGAAACAAACTGTGGGGTGTGGGGCTCTAAGCCATCAGCTGGAGATTTCACTTTGAAAAAGCTTCTTTTTTTTTTTCTTCGCTGCCCTTTCCACCAATCAGAGGCTCCGACTGAGTTCCGGGCACCCAGTGCAGCTGCCCTCTGACCCCAGCCAGCAGTTGTTGGTTTATTTTATTTGGGCATTTCGGATAGGATGGGGTGGTGGTGGGGGGGGGGGGGCTTTTGACGGGTCAGGCAAGAGGAACTGTATGAGCTCTTTAGCAAAGACTGCCAGAAAGGGTGTATTTCACACAAAAACTCACGTACCCACACACACACACACACACCCTCAAGCTTGTTCCGGAAGGTTGTGTTCCAGACTCCAGCGCTATCGTTGCCCAGATTATCACATCAGATAAGGGAAGCAACAACCACAAATAAAGATAGAAAAAAAAATATCTGATGTCTAGCTCAGTGAGGCATGTGGAGAATGGCCCGTTTTGAGGGAGAAAAGTGGGCCCATTCATGCAAAGTCAATACCATCAGTAGCAGACATTCCTCAATACCCCTGTTTGTGCAGCTGTGCCCTCTGATTAAATAACCCGGGCCTTTGCCCACAACTATACATCCAGCAGCCCCTACCAACGCAATAACCCCACCACATAATGCTACCTCCTAGCCCCTCACACCAGTACCTCCTACCTCCTAGCCCCTCACACCAGTACCTCCTACCTCCTAGCCCCTCACACCAGTACCTCCTAACTCCTAGCCCCTCACACCAGTACCTCCTACCTCCTAGCCCCTCACACCAGTACCTCCTAGATCCTAGCCCCTCACACCAGTACCTCCTATCTCCTAGCCCCTCACACCAGTACCTCCTAACTCCTAGCCCCTCACACCAGTTCTTCCTAACTCCTAGCCCCTCACACCAGCACCTCCTAACTCCTAGCCCCTAACACCAGTACCTCCTAGCCCCTAACACCAGTCTCTCCTAACTCTTAGCCCCTCACACAAGACTCCTACCTCCTCACACCCGTCGGATCTCTCCCCGTACCCTTGGGGAGGGTGTGGTAGAGGGAGGCGGCAGCGGTGGAGGAGGAGGCCGGAGACGAGTGGGGAGGGAGGGAGACAGGGAAGTGGGAGGGTAAGTCACCTCCAGCTCCCCCTGCTGGCGGTAGTGATTGGGGAGCATGCACGGGTCAGAGAGAGGGAGACAGAGAGGGGGGTGGGGGGGGGGGTGTTTGTGAGTCTGATGAGGATGCCGGGGGGGTGGGGCAGCAGGCGTAGGTGGTACATCCCCGGGGGCGTGCTACTAACCGTCACGCTGTAGCGCCAACTCTGACAGGCCACTAGGTGCGCCAGG
This sequence comes from Melanogrammus aeglefinus, assembly GCA_900291075.1. Lineage (NCBI taxonomy): Eukaryota > Metazoa > Chordata > Actinopteri > Gadiformes > Gadidae > Melanogrammus > Melanogrammus aeglefinus. Next base: position 56,027 of record OLKM01001811.1, on the reverse strand, counting down.
GAGGGGGTGGTGGTGGTGGTGGTGGTTGGCGGATGGAGCCTGTCAACTGTACCAGCAAGGCAGAGCAGTGGCGAAGCCCTCCGCTGGGACTGTATTACTGAAGGCTTTTCTTCTCTGCCTCTGTTTTTATTTTATTATTTAATCTTTTTTCAGATTGTGGAGGGCCAGGGATTGTGAGCCTGAGTGTGTGTGTGTGTGTGTGTGTGTGTGTGTGTGTGTGTGTGTGTGTGTGTGTGTGTGTGTGTGTGTGTGTGTGTGTGTGTGTGTGTGTGTGTGTGTGTGTGTGTGTGTGTGTGTGTGTGTGTGTGTGTGAATGCGTCAAGCGGGTGCAAAGGGGGAGGAGGAGGGTGGTGGTGGGGGGGTGGGGGCGCGAGCACGGGTGCGCTGGGGTGGAGATGGTGTTGCGGGGTATAATTGAGAGCACAGAGGGAGCTTCGTCTCTCCATCTTATGATTCGGAGGTGAAGACAAGCGCCCGCGGGGGCCCCCTGTCAGAGGTTTTTGGGCGCGCTCAGTGCAGACTTCAATGAAAACACACAGAAGAAGAATTCCCCCACAAGGGCGCCTGGCTGAATTGCTGACGCGGATGTAAAAAAGAATCAGTTTTCTGTGAATCATTTAGTGTGCGACCCGAGCATTCTCCGCTCAACGTGACAATAGCAGGAAGGAACCCCCCCCCCCCCCCCCCCCTCACCACCACCACCACCACCTCCTCCACCACCACCACCACCACCACCACCTCCTCCACCACCACCACCAGCAGCGGTAGCAGTAGCAAGCCCTCAGTCACCTTTTAGTAAGTTCGAGAAACACAACAAACCCGGAGAATGCCGAATTATATTTTCACAACTGTCGGTTCGCACATAGCTCACCTCATGCAGTCTTCTTCTCCCCTCTCTCCCAACTCTCCTCCTCCTCTTCCTCCTCCTCCTCCTTCTCTTTTCTTCACTCGCGCTGGCTTCCTGTCATGACAAAAATAATGTAAGGCCTAGTCAGTTAGCAATGTGTTTTTCTGTTTGTTTCCTTTCGTTTCCTTTATTTATTTGTTTTTTAACATTCTTTTTTTCTGAAACATTTGGGTGTGTGTGTGTGTGTGTGTGTGTGTGTGTGTGTGTGTGTGTGTGTGTGTGTGTGTGTGTGTGTGTGTGTGTGTGTGTGTGTGTGTGTGTGTGTGTGTGTGTGTGTGTGTGTGTGTGTGTGTGTGTGTGTGTTTGAGCAAGCGTCATTGTGTGTGTCTTCGAGTGAGTGTTTGTGAGCGAGTTTCGTGTCCGTGTTTGTGTGTATCTGTTTGAGCGAGCGTCGGTGTGTGTGGGTTTGAGCGTGTGTGTGTGTGTGTGTGTGTGTGTGTGTGTGTGTGTGTGTGTGTGTGTGTGTGTGTGTGTGTGTGTGTGTGTGTGTGTGTGTGTGTGTGTGTGTGTGTGTGTGTGTGTGTGTGTGTGTGTGTGTGTTGTGTGTGTGTGTGTGGGAGCAGGCTAGCTTTCTGCTGCGGAAGCGGAACGTCGAGGCTCCAGCGTCAGATATTTCTGTGAAAGTAACAGAAATTTTGGAAGGTGTTGTCACAAGCTCACAGCCTCTCGCGGTTCTGTGCGCGCCGTTGGGAAATGGCACGTTCTCAGAACGCCACCTCCGCACCCCACCCCACCCTACTTCTTTTCTCATGCGTCTCCTCCTCCCTTATCTCTGATTTCCTTCTTTTTTTTTTAATTAACAAGAACAACGTATCCCCTCCGTCGGTGTGGCTTTTTTTTTTTAACATCGTGCACGAGGCTGTTGTCAGCGGGGGTGTTTTTCTTTAAAGGAACCACGGGTGACAGGTGGGGGACTGATAGGGTGCGGGGTGGGGCTGCGAAAGTGGGGCGCTCGGGCGAGGTGGGTTGGGGGGGGGCGGTTTTACAGAACGGGTACAGAACGGGTCGGCGGCGGCGGCGCCAGAGCTAAAATTAGAGAAGCCATTTTATTATTTTTCAACATTAAATCTTTTTATTTATTTATTTTTTTGCCCGCCGTGACTCTGGGACTTGTCATGGCGTGGGGGCGGCGGGGGGTCTGTCAGTCACCGCCGCGCTGTGTTTTAATCATCGGCGCGCTGCTCAGAGAGCCGCTGACGGGTAGAGTGAGGGTTCCCTCCCCTGGACAATACCAGGACGCGGCAGAGTATCTCGTCGTCGACGCTCTGATGTCACGCCTAGCAACAACGGGTGGAGGTTGAAACATCAGCCGCTATTCAATTTCTTTTTACACTTCCTCAAGTTAATCCGTGAGAAGCCCGATGGGGGAATCAGGAGACGTCTGCCAGACGTGTTTTTTGAAGACGTATCACAAGTCCGTTTGAAGTTTTTTTTAGGGTTGCTTTTTTTTTCCCCGTGATCTTTCAAAATATGTGACAGCTGGAAGGAGATTGGCAACAAAATGGGACATTTTTGTCACAGTAATAAGAAAACGCCGCTGACGGAATAATCAAAACCCTAGACATTTTAGCAGCTTAATGAGAGAGGGCTACCCCCAAGCGAGCAATAACAATGCTGTTTTGTAATTCTATAGCCTTTTTAATAATACTCTAAGGAGAATTAAGTAGACAGCCTTCCTTTGTAAAGCAAAGGAGGTTAGATGGCAGATTATATTTACCATAATGCAGTGGGTACAACTGGCTGCTGTCTCTGCGCTGTACAATGTTGACAGCAGAGAGTACTTCATTCAAATTAGTTGTTGTTGACAGGGACACTTATTCAATGTTCGAAATTGTAAGAAGATCAGTTGATTCATTGTTCACCATCTAAATGACAAGAAAAGCCTTATTGCCAAACATTCACTGTCAATCAATACAATAATGACACAGACAAAATGTTTTGTTTGACGTTTGCTTGAAATAAAATCGAAAAGAAGATGGCTGTGTTGCAATCCCGCTATGATATTAAAAGAAAATAATGGATATGCAATGGATATGGTTATGCAGTGGAGTTGCTGGAGTCGAACATCCAATCACTGAACTCAAATGCACTGAGAAATAAAGTAAAGTCAGGTTTCGTTGCTACGGATAATGGTTGCACGTAGTCTAGCAGTAGCTTCCTCCCGTTACATTTGACCCCGCGCTGAGCTCCTCGTCGGCCCTCTCCTCTAACCTCAGCTCCCAGCATGCTCCCTGGCTGTCCGTCTCCCGAGTCCCCACCTCTCATTTCCAGAAGCGTCTTCTGACACTCTTAATAGACAAGAAGTCTCTCTCTCCCCCTGCCCCGGGACCTCTGGTTAGATACTCCGCTCAGGGTCTGTCTGGGATAGGTAGCAGTTTCCTCTCTCCGTCTCGTTCTCTCTCTCGCTCTCTCTCTCTCTCTCTAATGTCTCTGGGCCGTCTTAGGTTGTCTTTACGGGTAGAAATTAATCAGTGCTACCAGACACAAGATGGGGTGATGTGTGATGGGGGGGGGGGTGGCAGTGTGTGTGTGTGTGTGTGTGTGTGTGTGTGTGTGTGTGTGTGTGTGTGTGTGTGTGTGTGTGTGTGTGTGGTGTGTGTGTGTGTGTGTGTGTGTGTGTGTGTGTGTGTGTGTGTGTGTGTGGTGGGGGAGAGGTAGGTCACCTACTGAGCTCAGACCTGTGTTGAGGTTGTGTCTACCAGAGTTCACATAATGCAGTAGCTATTCAAAATGGTTTGAAATAAACTCATGAATGAATTCCAGGTTTTATGCCATGGCTCTTCATAATATAGACATGTTCTACGTACAAAGGAAAAGGATATTCTGCATTCAGTTAAATCCTCAATAATTGTTATTTCTATATTGGGAGGGGGGGACTTTTGTGGAATATTTACATCTCAGGGCTTAAACACAGACTCTTCCTGTGCGACTTGCCACGGTGCATTGAGCTTTAAACACGAGCGCTTAAGAAAAAATATTCACGCCTGCCCCAAAGCAATTAGTCTGGCCACCCTGGCTTTGTCCACCTTCCCATTGTGTTCTTTGTGCGAAAGAAAAAAAAAACAGTAATTCTCTCCCACCTCCACCGAGAGGCCCTTGGAAATCCAGGGCTGAGGGCTGGAGCCGTGGTTGGATTTAAGTGTAATGAAATGTATGTCATGTCTCCAGCTCTGCCCCTGCCCCCCCCGGCTCCCGCTCACCCCCTGCCCCCTCTTCAGGCCCCCCCCGGCCCTCTTCTTGAACCCCTCCCAGGAAGCAGGGGCCTTTGACAGGAAGCCCTCTGTGGCTTCCTCTGCAGTGATCTCTGGCCCCTCAAGGTCCCAGCCACTGGCCCAGGACGTCTCTGTGATTTGAGGGTGAATTCAATCCTTCACGCGCACGCAGACGCACGCACACACACACACGCACACACACACACACACACACACACACACACACACACACACACACACACACACACACACGCACACAAACACGGATCTATGCCTCAGAGCGTCAAAGAGTGAGCAACACAATGGAAAGACAAGATGGAGTGCGGGCCCCCGGTCCGACGCTACACTCTCCCTGTGGGGAGTCGTGTTGTTTTGCTCTAAAACACAGTAAAGGGGCTTCATTGATTTAACATAGCTGCACCTTTTTTCGGTTTTGACTTTATAAACTGTGTAGAGGCAATGCATCTAGTCAGTCAAGGAACCCTATAGCAACCACAGACATTTATATCCAAGAAATATCTTAGCCAACTTGGCCCTCCCTCCATGTGGCACTCGAACCCCTCACCCTGGCCATGTTAAGACCATGCTCTACCAATTGAGCTACACAGGACCGGATTTCCTACCCCAACCACACACATGGAAGATAGGTATTTTTTTTGCTGGGGTTCTTTTCAGTTCTGTGGGGTTCTTTTCGGTTCTGGCAGCCAGGACAGCAGGAGTCCTGCAGTCCTTTTCCGCTCCTGGTGTCCAGTGTCCCGACTTTGTGTGTACCCAGCGAGCCGCCGAAACGGATCGCAGTGACGGCGTTAAACACGCCACACACCGTTGGCCTCTCTCGTGATTGGATCTCGGGCTCCTCCCTCTTACATCACTTCCGCATTGTTGCCATAGCGACCCCGGCCAAAGAGAAATACTAAACCGACCTCCAGATGTTGGCCGTTATTTGTGGCTGCTGCACGGTGACACAAAGTCTTTATTCCGATAAAATAACTGTTCATCCCGTATGATCTCACAGGCGCCGTGTGCGATCTGGAATGCGATCAGTCATAGTGATGTTGTGTTGAAACTACAGTGTTTAACTCGAACCCCCCCCCCGTGGAATCTCTGTTATTTGTCAAATGGTCAGTTCGCTTAGTGTGCTTCAGTGTGCTTATTTCCAGTGCTGGAGTTGTGATTGCATCACCCGGGATATACGTTTTACAACCCTTTGGAATGACTGAATCCATCTAACCAGACCGAGAAGAGGCCATGTAAAAAACATCTCATCTTTTTCCCCCTTTTCTATCCGTTTCTGAGATCTTGTCGATTTATCATTTATTCAAATATTCATGTTCAGAGCTTTGTGTGTCTGTGTGAGTGTGAGTGGACGCATACTGTGTGCGTCTGTGATTCCTACAGGATTTTTTCCATGTGCTTAATTGTGATTGTGTGTATTGTCTTCTGCCTGTGCGCGCATGAACGCATGGACATCACAGCTTCAAAAGAGTGAGTGTGTCGACTATACTAGGTAGCATCTGTGAGGGGGGCCTCAGAGTGTGTGCACATCACACGCACCCACACACCCACACACATACGTGCGCGCGTATGTGTGTGTGTGTGTGTGTGCGTGCGTGCGTTTGCAGTGCTGTGCACCAGCAGGGTGCGCCATTCCAATTTACCCATCAGCCCGTGAGGTAGGGGGTAAAAAGCACGGGGCATCGCTGTGGGAGATTTCACATTCGAGGGACGAGGTTAGCAGTCGGGGGGCCCGAGCGAGGAGGTGATGAGGGAGGGGGACTGCCAGGACACAGCATGAGGGGAGTA
>OLKM01001811.1:35000-42500 GCA_900291075.1 Melanogrammus aeglefinus | reverse complement strand
GATGGGCTTGCTTTGCTGGTGTCAGGGATGCTTAGAGGGAGCAGCGGTAGGAGCAGCTCTCATCTAAAGGATTTCTTCCTCTCTTTGTGTGTGCAGGGGGACAGGGTGGTGGCAGCCCGGCATTACTCCAGAGACGGGGGGGGGGGGAATGAGAGAGAGAGGGAGGGAGGGAGGGAGGGAGAGAGGGTGGCTGGCTACGTGGGTGGAGAGAGAGAGAGAGAGAGAGAGAGAGAGAGTGAGTGAAGGAGGAAGAGAGAGGAGGAAGGAAAAGAAACAAGAGAGTGGGAGAAGAGAAGGGGAAACAGAGCGCTGGTGGTCCCCTGTGGCCCAGTAACTATATCCAGAGTCTGTGCTCCGTGCGCAGAGAGGGGCGGGGTGGGGGTTAGGAGGGCTTGTGCAGGGCTGCGCTGATTGGCCAGCCCGGGAGCGAAATCTTTGGGGAACAACAGGAAGTGACCTCAGCCCAGCGAGGGAGCCGGAGGGAGGCGGGTGGGCGGGCGGGCGGGTGGGTGGGTGGTTGGGTTGGGGGGGGGGGTGAGTGCTCCGGCTTCCTCCTCCCCGGGCTCCGGCACTAAGGATCGGGCAGCCGCCGCAGTCCCACCCCCTGCTGCTCTGCCGCCATGTATGAGGCTCCGCCCACAGCCAGCTCCACACAGCATAGTCACAACAAAATGGACCCACAATAGACACACTGTCAGATCTCTCGCTCTCGCTCTCGCTCTCACTCTCGCTCTCGCTCTCGCTCTCGCTCGCTCTCTCTCTCTCTCTTTCGCTCTGTCCCTGCAACAGCAACAGCTTACACACGCGACCCTTTACAAAGCACCACAAACAAACGTGTGCACGGAAACAGTTCTCGTGGACACACACACACACACACACACACACACACACACACACACACACACACACACACACACACAAGGTCAGCCGGGCAGGTGCGGCGTTCCCTGCATAATGAAGCGGCAGGCCGGTTCTCCGAAGGGAGCACCTGGTGCAACGAGGGAGAGGGGGGAGGGGGGGAGGGGGGGCAGGGGTGGGGGGGGCGGGGGTCAGGTGAGCGGCGCCCATATGGCACAGGAAGCGATCTGTGAACTCCTTCTGCGCGGCTGGCCTCGCCACCGCACCCCCCTCCATGCGCACGTGAACAAAAAAAAAACAAGAGCGCCGATCAAAGCGCTTGAGCCGCCGGTCAGATAACGGTCGTCCTGCAGCACAGACGTGTTCCCTCTCTCGCCGAAACCCCCCCCACTCACTCCCTCCCTCCCTCCCTCCCTCCCTCCCTCCCTCTCATTTTCCTCCCGTGACGCATGTACTCACGTGCAAGGGGAGGGGGGTACGGGGGAGGGGGAGGGGGGGGGTCAACGCGTCTGCACAGATCACACTCAACGCGGGATCAATGAACGCTTGTTTCCAAGATGGAGTCGACTGCGTCTGCACAGATCACACTCAACGCGGGATCAATGAACGCTTGTTTCCAAGATGGAGTCGTCTGATTCTCGGGCTTGGGGCGGGAGGGGGGAGGGAAGGGGGGGGAGACGGGCCCCTCCTCGACTCGGGGTGTTTCCGGAGCTATATGCGGCGGTGGGCTCTCTCTCTCTCGCCCGGTGAGCGAGCCGCGCAGCTCACCCGTGGCGCCTCGTGGGTTTGTTTAGCGCACAGGGGAGGTAACCAGGGGTGATGGTACTATTCCATATGCTAAGGTTTATAGGGTGGGGGGGGTCTTAAAGGAACATGTGGAAATATATTGGACCAGCATGTTTAATATATCCACCCCCAACCCCCCCCCGCCCCCCCAACCCCGCCCCCTGCTGTTTCTCTTGGCACTGTGGGAGATGTGTCTGTGTGCGTGTGGCGCTCTCTCTCTCTCTCTCTCTCTCTCTCTCTCTCTCTCTCATCTCTCTCTCTCTCTCTCTCTCTCTCTCGGAGATGTCTCTCTGTCTCCTCTCTCCTCCTCTCTCTCTCTCTCTCTCTCTCTCTCTCTCTCTCTCTCTTCCCCCCCCCCCTTCTTTTTATTTTTCTCTCGCTCTTCCTTTGCGTGACTTTGGCGCAGGCATAACAACGAAAAAATGGAAATGTATTACAAAATATTTTGTTTGTAATATTTTCAAGCCTCATTTAAATTGATATGGGGCCTCCCTTAAAGCATCAATTCGTTCCCGTACAGTGAGAGGGAAATTATATTCCCCAACGTGTCTAAACGATACAAAACTTCACACACAATAGGAATCAGAAAATCACCCATTGACATTGAAAGTTTGCAGCTGAGCGATCCAGCGGCTGCCTTCTTCCGGGCTCGAGTCTCGGGTTTCCCGTACGACACGCAACTATAAAAACACAAAACGCACAACACGCACACATAGCGAGGCAGCGAGCGCGGGGGGAATTGAAAGCCCAGGATGCTCGACGCATCCACAACGTCACGCTACTCCATTGTTGTTTAGCTGGAGGGGGGGGCTTCTTGCCAGGTCCGGCCATAGCCCATTTAGTGAAGGCCTCTGGTCCGGGGGGGGGGCCCCGGGACGGCCACAGCTGCTCAGGGGCCTGTTTAGAGGGGCCTCTGGAACCCAGGAGGAGCTCATGCTGTGATCGCTGGACTGTGCTGACCAAGGGAGAGAACCTTGTCGATGAGGCCCTTGGGATTAGCCCCCCACCTCCTTGCTCCACCACCACCACCACCAGCCCCCCCACCCCCCCTAGCCCATCCATCTGGCACCGGAGGCATGCCTCGGCTTGGCGAGACGTTGATGAAGCACTGTGGCAGAGTGCATTGGCTTTCCTTGTCTTCCCCCCCCTCCTCCTCCTCCCCTCTCTTCGTCTTTATCGACACACTGGAGATGGGCAGTTGAGCGGAAGTCTGAGTCAGCGATCGTTGCGAGGGGGGTGGGGGCGGAGACGGGGCGGTGCACAGTCTGAATTAGTTTGAGCCATCAATGGGCCAGGCTGACGTGGTTCTAATGGTGCTGAGATTGATGCCTTTGGAATTCTAATGCCCGCGGACGTAGACTGGGCGCTTTTTTCTTTTTTGTGTCTCCCGGCCCAGGTGTAGTCTCACTTTGTTAATGAAGGCTGACTTAGGGATGCACGTGTGCTTTTTTGTTTTATTGACCGTAAGGGTGGCAGGCTTGGCGTTGACCTTTTTAAAAAAAAGCAGCTGAGGAATTACCATTGTTATTGTTGTACGCAAACTTCCCCAGCCATATAATTGAGCCTTAGAAAAAAATACCAATTTTAATAATGAACCATCTGAAATGTTACCCTGCTTTGTGGATTCTTCATTTGCTTTGATGAACTGGAGTCTTGCAGGAAAAAAGGCGCGTGAGTTCATGCAAAATTGTCGCAGAATTTCTACTTTGCCTCTCGTCTGTATTCATTAGCCTACACACCAAGAATAAATTATTTTTTGCATGTAAGTTAATCAAAATGACTATGCTCACCATGTTCAAAGTGCAAGACCTCGTCTGTGCAATGAGGACCCCCACTGGTCATCCAATTTATGCCTGATGGGAACAGATCACACGTTGTCTTATTTTTCCTCTATTTCCTGAAAGTCACAGGCAGCTTTCATTGCCCCCAAAGTTAAATTGAATGTGATAGAAGCCTGCAGAGGCGGATCCTCTGCAATTTGTTTATTATCATCGCTCTTTTTCTTTTTGCATTATAATTTCACGGTGATCTCCAGTTCTAACGGCATCCTCGTCTTCCTCCCTTTGTCACGCGTGTGTGTGCAGAGGAAGGCCTGAACCACGAGTGCAAGCTCTGCAGCCAGTCCTTTGACTCCCCCGCCAAGCTGCAGTGTCACCTGATCGAGCACAGCTTCGAGGGCATGGGCGGCACCTTCAAGTGTCCCGTCTGCTTCACAGGTGTGTGCTCCTTCCCTATGTGTGTGTGTGTGTGTGTGTTTTGTGTGTGTGTTGACAATGTATGATTCCAATGTATGATATAAAATATCTATTTTTTTTTTAATGCAGGAATCTGTTAACTTAAATGTTCTTGCTGCTTCTCAAGTGTGTGTGTGTGTGTGTGTGTGTGTGTGTGTGTGTGTGTGTGTGTGTGTGTGTGTGTGTGTGTGTGCGCGTGCGTGTGTTGTGCGTGTGTGTCGTGTGTGTGTGTGTGTGTGCGTGTGCGTGCGTGCGTGCGTGCGTGCGTGTGTGTGCGCGTGCGTGTGTTTACGTGGATGACTCCATGGGTATTTGTAAATGTCTAAATACTGTAATTTGTTTATTCATTTGAATGCGAGAATGCACTCAATATCCCACAACCCTTTGCCTCACGTACCTTCGCTCTGTGTCCCAAGTCTTAACACCAGCCCATTACATTCTGAGGGGCTCTTTTATCCCTGCGTGTTTTAAATGGTGTTCTATATGAGTTGGGAAGAGGTCAGACCAGCGGGCCGGCTAAAGCTGAGTGCAGTGTGCAAGGCGTGGCATCTTTCTTTAATATTTAGGCAAAATCGCCGCCAACGAGGAAGGAGAGGCTGCATGCAAGGTTAGGGTGGAGGAGGAGGTGGTGGTGCTGGTGGTGGTGGTGTTAGCGGTGAAGAGGAGGAGGAGGAGGGGGGGGGTGGTGATGAGTAGTGGTGACGGTGGGTGGTGACGGTGGTGGTGTTAGCGGTGAGGGGGGGTGGGGTGGTGAGGTAGTGGTGATGGTGGGGGCGGTGGTGGTGGAGGTGGTAGGTGTAGTGGGATGGTGGGGGGGGGGAGGTCTAAGAGGTTGGAGAAAGGGAGATGTGCTAATTGTGGACGGCGGTGGTGCTGATAGCTGTAATGATCTCATCTGTCTCCGTGCGTGGAGGTGGAAGGACCAGGGCTCTCCGGAGGGTGGAGCGGCCTCCTCCAGTGTCAACAGGGTTAACTATCTCTTTAATGAAATCTGCAAAGTCGTTAACTTCAGCACTTCACTCCTTCCTCTCCCCAACCTCGGCTACTTCGCCTCTCCCTCGGCGCATGTTTTTACCGTGTTTCCGTCTTTTTCTTCTCCTTCTTCTTCTTCTTTTTTTTTTTTTTTGCAATATTTATATTTGCCTCAGTTTAATTTAATATTTTCCTTTTTTTTTTTTTTTCATTCCTACATTCTTTCACGTTCTTGGATTCAGTTCGACTCTGCTTGTCACCGATGACGTGGTTTTAGCTCTTGAGGGATTAGGCAATTCTGGAATCTTGGGTCGTTTCTGGGAAGAGTCTTTGGGACTTTCTTTAGCTCATCACCGTCGCCGTCACCCTCATCCTCCTCTTCGTCATCCGCATATTTTAACACGTGATCTTTTCCTCCCTCCAAAAGTCGGTCTCGCCGTCCTTCAAAATCTCTCCCCACTAATGGTCCGTCCTACTCAATGTGACGGGCTCATCTCTCTTAACACAGCTCTGATGCGTCGTACTCAGTGGCATCCACTATACAGCTACGTCCACTGTACACCTCCACCACACACACCTCTACTACACACACCGATGCAAACATCCAATACACACAACTCCACTACGCGACCTCCCACTGTACATATCTATACACACACCTCTAGACACATCCACTCAAGGCATACCCAACGTACACACCTCTACCACACACAGCTCCGCTGTATACACCTCCCCTATACGGCGCCTCCACCGTACAGCCGTCTCCGTAGAACCCACTGGCGTCGGGCCGTTTAATATACAGAGCATGCCTCCGTCATCTGAGCTTTCATTTTCTAGCGCCGGCTTTGACAGACAGGTCCACCCCACCCTGGCCCGCGCTCCCTCTGCACCCATATTGATCCCCTGCTGGAGGGAGGGAGGGAGGGAGGGAAAACAGACCCTCAGGAAAGTAATCACATAACAGGCAGGCAGACAGAGAGACAGACCTTCAGACAGATACACAGGCAGACAGACGGGCAGCGAGAGAGGGAAGGGAGCCTGGATGCTTTGACCAGGCAGACAGAGAGACAGACCTTCAGACCGATATACAGGCAGACAGGCAGACAGGCAGACAGGCAGACGGGCAGACGGGCAGAGAGAGAGGGAAGGGAGCCTGGGTGCGTTGACCAGGCAGACCCACAGTGCTGGCCTCAGAATGCCTCCCTCTGTTGGAGATTCAGGGGACAGACAGACACTGGTTGATAGGAATATATGTGCACACTATCAGGTGGTATTCATGGTACATTGTCAATAACAAATTCAGATGTGGATTTATCCATAATATATTCTGATGTGAATTGATCATTATGTCACATCTTGCATCATTTAATTGATCTAAATCTGACATACAGCTAATTATACATCACTTTTTTTTTTCACGAACATTTAGTTAATTGCTTACTGTCTGTAATATTTTCACACTCATCGTTTTAATTAACTAACTAGCGAAATTGGAGTGGTAATGAGGGGGGGGGGGGGGGATGTCTGAGTCTGAATTTAATAAATAAAAGCTGAAAAGGCCCCAGCATGCGCTGATGGCAGCAGCAAGCAGTCGGCCTGTAAGTCCACCATCGACCCACAAGGTTATCTCTTAGATTAAAGAGAGAAAATACCCACAATCCCCTGGCGATGTCCACGCTTTTAGGTCTCCCTTCACTCTCTGTGACCTCAAACTTTGTCATTCTTTGCCTCGCCGGATGATCCGCCACCCCGGCTGTGAGGACAGGAGAGAGAGGCGGAGGGAGGGAGAGAGAGAGAGGTTCAGCAGAGTTACGTAGAGCAAGGAAAAAGCACAGTCAAAAACGGTTGGGAAAAGGAGACGCACACTTTGGTGTTAAAAACCGAGGAAGAGGAAGGTAGGGTGGGGTGGTGGAGAGGGTCGGAGGGTACTGTGTGTTTTGGGAGAGCAGGGGGGGGGGGGGTGTGGTGGTGGTGGTGGTGGTGGTGGTGGTGGTGGTGGTGGTGGTGGTGGGGATGGAGGTTTCGTGCGACTGGCAAGTTTTTGGATGGGAGATGAAAGGAGGGAAGAGGAGGAGGAATAGAGAGCTGTGTAGCGAGGAGGAGGAGGAAGGGTAAATGGGAGTGGAGGAGCGAGGTCCATAAGCCCCTGGATGATGAGAGAGAGGCTGACTCTCCCAGGACACATTTGACAGGTTTCAGAAGTGGGGAAGCCTGCAGCAAGAAGTGTCTGCTTGCACCCTTAGGAGCCGCCGAGAGACACAGTGAGAGAGAGAGAGAGAGAGAGAGAGAGAGAGAGAGAGAGAGAGAGAGAGAGAGAGAGAGAGAGAGAGAGAGAAAGAGAGAGAGAGAGAGAGAGAGAGAGAGAGAGAGAGAGAGAGAGAGAGAGAGAGAGAGAGAGAGAGAGAGAGAGAGAGAGAGAGAGAGAGAGAGAGAGAGAGAGAGCGAGAGCGGAAAGGATGATTGGGAATATGCACTTAAGACAAACAAAAACAAAAAAAGTTTACCTGATGAAAGTTGTGACATGCCGTGCACTTGTGTGTGTGTGTGTGTGCGCGCGTGTGTTTGTGTGTGTGCGTACAAAGGCGTTGTAAAAAAAAAAGGTGTGTGCGCGCCTTTTACTTAAATCACAGTGTGCGGTGGCAAGTCACTA
>OLKM01001811.1:17500-25000 GCA_900291075.1 Melanogrammus aeglefinus | reverse complement strand
CACACACACACCTAGACACACACACATACACCTAGACACACACACAGACACCTAGACAAACACACAGACACCTAGACAAACACACACCTAGACACACACACACATTCCTAGAAACACACACACACACACACACACACACACACACACACACACACACACACACACACACACACACACACACACACACACACACACACACACACCTATAGACACACACATCTAGACACACACATATAAATGACCTCCCCTCCCCCTCGTGACGGCTATTATTGCCAAGCTGTGACCAATTTCGGCGTTTTAATTAAGCATATTTATAGGGCTGCTGTTTGGTCGGCAGGTCAGTGTAACCAGCCCCGCGGTTCATCATGTCCGTCTGTGGGAAGACGGGAGAGAGGGGAGGGGGGGATGGAGAGAGAGAAGGAGAAAGGGAGCAATGGAGGGCAAGACTTGGAGAAGGAGAGGCCGCTACAAAAAAAAACGGGTTGAAACAGAACGGTGTAAGCGGCGGCTGTCTACGAAAAACGGGTGATCCCTTATTCTAACGCTACACGCCAGCGATTGCCGTCAAACCCAGACGTCTGACAAGCTAACCCATTCCCATTGTAAATATAGCACAACCCCCCCACCCCCCCCAACACTCAAACGCTGCCGTGCCAGCGCCGCCAATCCCATCTCAACTCCCCAGGTGACGTTGCTTATTTTCCCGTCGTCTTTTCTTATTGTTTGTTTAGCATCGCTCCTTTTTGATAGTTTGTTTTGTTGCCACTTTCATTTTGAAAACACGTCTTTCCTCCCCCCCCCCCCCCTCCAAAACACCCTAAATGCCCCGCGTCCCGAGCGTGTCACGCCCAAGTCAGATCCGCGCTCCACGAACCCCCCAGCGGCTGCCGCAAACACCCCACTTTCTCTGAATATCTTGATCTGCCGAGTGTGACAGCTCCTTGTGCCTTTTGAAAGTCTCTCGCTCTTGCTCCCTCCCTCCCCCTCTCCCTCTCCCTCTCCCTCTCCCTCTCCCTCTCTCTCTCCCTCTCTCTCTCTCTCTCTCTCTCTCTTTCTCTCGCTCTCGCTCCCTCTCCCTTTCTCTCCCTCTCTCTCTCTCTCTCGCTCCCTCTCCCTTTCTCTCTCTCTCTCTCTCTCTCTCTCTCTCTCTCTCTCTCTCTCTCTCTCTCTCTCTCTCTCTCTCTCTCTCTCTCTCTCTCTCTCTCTCTCTCTCTCTCTCTCTCTCTCTCTCTCTCTTTTTCATTCTTTACTTTAAAAATGACAAGCTGTTTCTTTGCCTCATCACCCCAGGTGCAGAGTATTCTGTCACCGTTTCAAAAAAAAAGTTGTGCTACAAAATGAAAGAACAATGTATTAAGAGGAGAAGAAAAAAAGCTCCCTGTGTGTGTGGGTGTGTGCTCGCTGCCTTCATTAATATTTAAGCGTCTTTATAACGGTGTACAAACACTGTACAAACGGCTCTGCACTGTAAGAAAGCGGGCCATAAACATCCTCAGATGATTGGCGACAGATCACAATGGTACCGTTCTAGTTATTTCCTTTTTTTTTTCAGGTGGATCAGAATAAGACAGCATGACAGACCTAATGATCCTTGGAGGATACTCTCACTCACAGTGTGTGTGTGTGTGTGTGTGTGTGTGTGTGTGTGTGTGTGTGTGTGTGTGTGTGTGTGTGTGTGTGTGTGTGTGTGTGTGTGTGTGTGTGTGTGTGTGTGCACGTGTCTGTGCACACACACTACTAGGGATGTAGTACACGTTTGTGTATTTGTGTGCGTGTTGCTGTTAGCATTTGCCTTTGTCTATATCTCTCCCAGGGTCTGATGTGTGCATGCAAACACATTGTCTGGAGGGAGACATGACAAAAAACTCCCAGAAGCCTTTGAGCTGTGTGTGTGTGTGTGTGTGTGTGTGTGTGTGTGTGTGTGTGTGTGTGTGTGTGTGTGTGTGTGTGTGTGTGTGTGTGTGTGTGTGTGTGTGTGTGTGTGTGTGTGTGTGTCTTCTTATTCTTCCCTTTTTCCTTCCTCTGTTGCACCACTGGGGAAAGTTGAATCCAAACAAAGGGGAGACAGTGCTTCGGTGTGATGTGCTCGAATCCATCACCGGATCCCCCCCCAACCCCCCCCCACCGAACGCCCCCAATCCCCCCCACCCAACCACCCCTTCCTCAGACGCCTTTCCTTTACTTTCCAAGTTTCAGTTTTCCATGGCGTTTCCACGACAGCCATGTTTAATTTCCCCCTTCTAGAGAGATCTACGCGTTCAATTTGAACGCCTTTTGAACGGTAGTCATCACGTTGATGTCTTTGTGTTAGAAGTGACGTTACGTTTACACGGTTTACACAAAACCCCCTTCTCGTCTCTTTTTCGCACGACTTTGGGTCAAGTATTTAAGCACGTGCCTTTTTCCGACCAAGTATTAGATGACTTACTGCTGACACCCACTACCCAGTTCTTTTCCTCTCTTCCCGTCGGAAGTTGTTATTCCTAATCTTCCTTTATTTCAATCCAGTGTAGCCGCGAACGGTCCCTTTCCCCATGCCAGGAATTGTGTCGGAATGCAGGACAAGAACCCACATCGGGAAAGAAAATTCCCAACAAGAAAGTCAGCGTGTGTTGTCTACGGTGGCCTACCTAGACAGGAACACCGGGGGGCAATGGGGGAGTCAGTGGAGCGTTGGGGGACAGGAGCTCGGGGGTTGGGGTGGAGGGAGGGAGGGACGGGGGGGGGGGTGGGTGGTGGTGTGGTGGGGGGGGGTATCTTTGTAGCCTCCCTCCAGTCTTAAAAGTCTGTCCCCGACTGAAGTGGTTAAATGTGAGAGTAATTGTGTTTTGTTTCTGGGACTGACACGCCGAGCCCCGTGGACCCCCATCTCCCTCCCAGTGACAAGCCCAGATCTTCCCCACCCCCCTCCCCCCCCCTCCCCCCCCTCGCTTGGTCTAATTAGAGGATGTAGCCCAGGGCTCGTGTCCCAGGAAGGGCCCTCCCCCATCTCTCCCCCCTTCTTCCCCAAGATGGCTCCCTGAAGAAAGGCCGTAATTGGGTTCTTTAGTCATAGTCTTCATTTTAGCTGGAAAGGCATCTGTGTGTTGCTATCACCTCAGAATACCATCTCTCTCTCTCTCTCTCTCTCTCTCTCTCTCTCTCTCTCTCTCTCTCTCTCTCTCTCTCTCTCTCTCTCTCTCTCTCTCTCTCTCATCTCAGAATCTCTCTCTCTCTCTCTCTCTCTCTCTCTCTCTCTCTCTCTCTCTCTCTCTCGCCCGCCTCACTTAATGAGGCCCCATAATAACACAGCAGTTGTGCAGTTGTTTTGCTACCTCAGTCAAACAGCGGGATCACGGCCTAGTGTGTTTCCAGTACCATTCACTTGTCTACTTAGACAGGGTAATGAGTATCATTTGGAGCTGCAAAAAGCAACCGACATACAAAAGCGCTTTCGTCTTCTCTAGTTACACCTCAAGTATCTGGCTGGGGCAGTTAGCCGTGTCTTTTAACCCCCGAAACACATCTGTCTTTTTTAATTGATCGGTTATAAATAGAATCCTTTCGTTATTACGAGAGTATGGGATCACGATGAGGAACACTGATCAGCGTCGGATCGACCACGCTTTATTTACTTATTTATTTTCACTGGGCTATCCGTCATATCCCAAGGCACCTCATTGAGAACAAAAAAGGCCGGTTACCACGGAGACCAGACCCATTTCAGGCGGGGACAAAATACAAAAAACAAACAGTGTTTGGGGGTCAACCATCCCCCCCCCCGGATTGATAAGTGTGAACTGCAGAGATTGCCAGCTGCTATATCATTTATTTATTTGTTTGTGTTGTTCGTCCCGGACTCGCCCGGCTGCTGGTTAATCTTGGCCGGGGGCCAGAGCGAGGCAGGGCTTACAGGCGGCCGTGGCCGCGGCGCCGTGGTCAAACAGCAGCACCGCCAACGCCACCAGAAGCTAAGCGCTGTCGTCTTCCCGGCCAGCCGCGTTCACACACACCGAGAAACAAAAGGAACGCGCTGACAAATATGTCCTAATTACACCGAATACAGGCCTAGGGATCGTTTGGATTAGTCCACGGCTGTTTTTTTCTTTCCCTTTTCTTTTCTCTTTTTTATCACAAGGTACGGCTATTATGCTAATGTGGCAAAAATGCAGTGTTTACAATGTCATTTAGTCAACTGTTGGTTTAACCCGCGGGCGCGAGCGACGCTAGCTTTAAGGTTTCTTTGCTTTAGTGTGATCTCTTTTTTTTCTCTCCTTCGTTCGTTGGTGACGCGTTCCTCGCGCCTTAATTAAACTCCAGAGTGATGACTGGAAGCACGCGGGTCTCTGTGGTTTTGTAAGCGCTCCCTGCGTCCCACGTGCTGCTCTATGCAGACTGGTTTGAGCCACGAGCTGGGAGAGGGGGGGGAGAGAGAGAGAGAGAGAGAGGAGAGAGAGAGAGAGAGAGAGAGAGAGAGAGAGAGAGAGAGAGAGAGGAGAGAGAGAGAGAGAGAGAGAGAGAGAGAGAGAGAGAGAGAGAGAGAGAGAGAGAGAGAGAGAGAGAGAGAGAGAGAGAGAGAGAGAGAGAGAGAGTGTGTGAGTTAAGACAAGATGCCGGCGACGCAGAAGTAAGACTCAAGGAATCTTCCAGAATGCTGATTAGTTCTCTGAAGGCTTTGGTTTTTCGCGAGGTGGTGTGACTGTCATTTCTCAACCTAAAGGTTACTCCATACTTATGATACAACAGTAACAAACCAACAATATATCGTTTTTTTTGTCCGTCTTTTGTTGGCCCTTAATTAGATTTGGCCCTTATTGCTTGGAAAGTTGTTGGTGTGTCTCAGTCCCGGGCTATTCCCCCTGACTCTGAAGTACGGTCACAATACCTGCTCTCATCTCGTCGGCCTGTTAAAGCACAACCTTCGTCTTAACTAAAACCCTGCCCCTCCCGATCACACAAGCCCAAAATGGCGAGCGGTGCACTTGTTTACCTGTTGCCTGGCAACAAGTAAACATCCACGCGTTCAAACCCATCAGCGCCACACTGGAGAGCTGCGCTGGGCGTCTCCGAACCACACGTGTCGAACACATCAAGTGTTTCCCAGACGCCGCGGACACAGCTCAGCGTACCGCCACAGTCAGCGCAGTCTCCCCCCACCCCTCCCCTCCTCCCTCCCAGACTCTCATCTCCCCGTCTCCCTCCCTACCCGCACTTCCACGCACATTAAGATGATCTATGGCGCTCGGGAAGAGATGCTAACGGCGGCGTTGCCCAAGGAACCCGGTGCACGCGGCGTTACCAGCGCAGGGTCCGTGGGTGTGTCGTCATGAGACCCGTCAGGCCTCACTGCTGGGGAAAGGGGGTGCGTTGACGTCGGCCCTCTGGCATCTGCTCTTTGCGTTTGCGGCCATCTTGCCACGTTGAGCCTTAATAGCGCGAGACTCTATACAGTTAAAAAAGACTGGGCTAGACATATTGGCCTTCTCTTGTTGGGGATGGGGGGGGGGGGGGGGCTGATGTAATAGACGCATCTCTGTTGCCTCATTGGAGAGGGAGAGAGAGAGAGAGAGGGGGAGGGGAGAGAGAGAGAGGGAGAGGGGAGGGAGGGAGAGAGAGAGGAGAGGAGAGGAGGGAGAGGGAGAGGGGGAGAGAGAGGGAGAGGGAGAGAGAGGGTGCTCCATCGATGGATGCCAGAACACTTGGGGGGGGGGGGGGGGGGAAAGACAAAAAGAATGATTAGTTAATAAATGGCGTGCTCCAGCATCCCCTACTCCCCTCCCCCCAATATCTTATTGGTCCTCCCACCGTCTCAATGTCTTCTCCCTCTCCCATTCACACTCTCTCTCTCTCTCTCTCTCTCTCTCTCTCTCTCTCTCTCTCTCTCTCTCTCTCTCTCTCTGTCTCTGTCTCTGTCTCTCTCTCTCTCTCTGTGCGTCGGTGGCGGCGGCCTGGGCGTTGAGCTCCTGCGCCGCGTTGCACCTGTTTGCACTGGGTATACCATGCCCCCCTGCTGGCTCCTCTCCCTCTCCTCTCCCCCTCCAGGCCCCCCGAGGGGGCTGCGGAGGAGTGATGTAATCTGATGAAAGTCCTGGGTTAATGGTGGCACTGTGCCAGGCCGAGAGAGGGAAGAGGAGAGTGCAAAAGAGAGAGAGAGGGAGAGGGAGAGAACTGCTGAGAGGGAGAGAGAGAGAGGGGTGTTGAGGGAGAGAGAGGGCTGTAAGGAATGGAGAAGGCTCTCTCTCTCTCTCTCTCTCTCTCTCTCTCTCTCTCTCTCTCTCTCTCTCTCTCTCTCTCTCTCTCTCTCTCTCTCTCTCTCTCTCTCTCTCTCTCTCTCTCTCTCTCTCTCTCTCTCTCTCTCTCTCTCTCTCTCTCTCTCTCTCTCTCTCTCTCTCTCTCTCTCTCTCTCTCTCTCTCTCTCCATCTGAGCCAATGCATCGAGGCCTTGTGAGGTAGAGGCACCCTGCGCAATATTGATCAGGGAAAATTTAATTTCGTGGAGAATTGACTGCTTTGGTTCACCTGAACAAAATGAACTGGTAATCGAATACCTGCAGCAGGTGTGGTGTGTGTGTGTGTGTGTGTGTGCGTGTGTGTATGTCTACATGTGTGTGTGTGTGCGCTTGTGTGGCCAATATAGGTGGTTTTTGAAAGACAGAATGTGTGTGTGTGTGTGTGTGTGTCGGACACGGGAGAAGTGGAGAGTGGGTTGAGGTAACTCTTGTAACACAGTTGAGTGCTAAGTGGTCCGATGCAGGTTGTCCAATTAAATCTCACGTAATCTAATCTAGTTGAATCCAGTTCAAACAGCACCTGCCGTGAAAATAATTCCTCCATCTGGCCCTGTAAAGAATCCTATACTGTAAATTTAATATTTATATATATATATATATATATATATATGGTTGTTTTTTTGGGTTGGTTTTGATTGTTTACCCTGCTAGCCGGTCTCGAATGCATTAGCACTCACACACTCCGGGATGGTGGAGCCCTCTGAGAGGAGGTTGATGAAGAAGGGGAGATTGTGAGAGTGAATCCCCTTCTTATTCTCCCTCTGCGGGATGGTGATGCCCTCTGAGGAGGAGGTTGATGAAGAAGGGAGATCGTGAGAGTGAACCCCCCTTCTATTCTCCCCTCTGCATCTCCACATCGTCACAGCAACCCCCTCTTACTCTCCCCTCCGCCCTCTCCCCCCCCCCCCCCCCACACACGCATACGCACACACATGCACACACACACACATGCACACACCACGTCTCTCTGCACTGATACACAGCACAGTTTATAGCTGCTGCTACTCTGACGAGTTCAGCATCCACAGAGATAAAGGTGTCATACCCCCACACAAACAGACACACACATACAGTCAAACACGTACATACACACACGCACACAGTCAAACACACAGGCACAGAGTCAAAAACAGACACAAATATACACGCATTCAAACACAGGCAGACAGACAGACAGACAGACCCACACACTTACACATGCACAAAGTCCCACACACACAGACACACACAG
>OLKM01001811.1:2500-15000 GCA_900291075.1 Melanogrammus aeglefinus | reverse complement strand
GTATGTGTCTCCACACATTACTGAGAGAGTCAGCGAAACTTTTTTTTTTAATCCCCGGGTGTGATGCGCGTTGGGCCTAATTTCATATCTCAGTAGCCGTGTGTTCAGCACACTAGGTCTAAATTAGATTGCGATATTCCTCTGCCTTTAACTTCGGTCCCCCTTCCTATGCTCCGCGTACCAGCCATTTTTAATATCTCCTGTAAGAAACGAGAGAAAGAACCAGAGGATGATCACATATGCCAGCAGATCCTTTGGCGCATAGTGACACTTGTTTCCATGGACACAGCCATTGATCCGATGAGCGTAGTACTCCTAAGGACTGGGTGGTGTGTGTGAAAGGTTGTCACACACCCCCCCCCCCCCCCCAACTGCATCTCACCCCAGCCTCCAAGAACCATGCGGGGTCACTCAGACTTTGAATACTGTGAAATCTGGACAAGGTTATTCACACATATACTCAAGGCTCACAATCCGCATGTTTGGATGGAAAATCCCCGAAATGAAACATTGAACAGCGACGCCTTCAGAGTTCAGCACGGTTGCATCGTGACCAATGGGCTCAGCGGCTTGGGGGACAGGAAGGGAAAAACCAGTGCAGAAGGCTGTGTTCGATCCGTCTTCTGATCATAATGCTTCCCTTGTTCTCTCTCCTCATTTTTGTTGTTGTTGTTGTTGTTTTTGTTGCAGAACCACACGTTGACTCAACACAGCAGCTAACGTGGCAGACAGATCAGCGCCGCGGCCGGGGGAAGGAGGGAAAAAAAAGAGCGGGAACCACGCGGGCGCCACGCACGGGGGAGACAGAGACATACACACGCACACACACATATACACACACACACACACACACAACGGTCTGACCGCCAATTACCGCCGGCCGGCTTCCCACCGGCACTACCCCGCCATGAACCTTCGATTGGAGAAATGAAGCTGAACCTTCGACGAGTGAAAAGAAAGAGGAGAGAGAGAGAGAAACAATGTCCTGTCCTCAAACGAAATATGATTTCGCAAAAGACGACGACCAACGGCCAAACTTGTTTGTACATAGACTTCCTCCTCATGTGTTGCTTAACTACAGCTATATTGCAATCTTATACAGTATTTGCCAATGTACAGTTACAAAAAAAAAAGGAAAATCTGTCCTTAAAAAGAATCGAAAAATAGACGACAGAGAGAGAGAGAGAGACAGAGAGAGAGAGAGAGAAAGAGAAAATATGTGATCAATGCCGTTGTCAATCAGAGGGGACTCATCCGTCAGCGTGGAAGGACGAGCAGGGTGGGGTGCCACCCAGTGTGTAAGGTGCTGCTGGAAATGCTTGAAATCCAGCCACACACGTCTATTGCCCCCGTCCCCAACCCCCACCCTGAGTGACGCTATATCCTGACCTGGTTAATCATTAGAGAGGGCTGACGACTTGCTGGGTAGGCGTGTGTGTGTGTGTGTGTGTGTGTGTGTGTGTGTGTGTGTGTGTGTGTGTGTGTGTGTGTGTGTGTGTGTGTGTGTCTGTGTGTGTGTGTGTGAGTCTGTGTGTGTTTGTGTGCGTGCGAGCGAGCGAGTGAGATGCGTGCGTGAGGGCGTGTGTGTGCGTGTGCGTGTACATGCGTGCAAGCGTGCACCCTCTCAACATGTCCGCCAGAGGACCAGCTGAGCTCGGACCGCGTGGCTAATCCGGCCCGCTTGTGAGTACATGGTGTTCAGAGAGATGAGAGGGACAGGAGAACGACACACAGAGTGGAAAGACAGGACGGGGGGGGACGGGGGGGGGGAGGAAAAAAATAAACAGGACCGCATTTTGATATATGCAAACGCAGTGACACAGATTTGGAAAAAGAAAGGGGGTGATGATTGAAGAATAGCTCCTCTTGTTGGCTGGTGAACAGAGGCGCGAGCCCCCCACCCCCCCTCCACCCCGACTCATGTGTCTCCTAGAGTTGTGGGGTCACGGGGGGCCCGACGTGAACTCTCCCTGTACATTTCTGTTGTTAATGTTTACCGCTTCGTGAAAGCCTGGAGATTACTGGAATCTGTGTTGAGGTTGTTTTTTTTGGGGGGGGGGGGGAAGGTTTTTTTTTCCTTTTCTCTCTTTTTCCGTTTTTTTGTTTTTCATTATCTCGTTATAATTTCTCGCGATCGGGAGTCTTTTCCGTTTGAATTTGGGATCGTGGGATATGTACACAAATGTGGTGTCCCCAAGCCCTCCTCCCAGGGGGGGGGTTGTGGGTTATAAAACTCCCCTGGCGGTTCCTGGAGACTCTGGAGGACCGCTCAAGTAAAACTTTTGTGGGTATTTTTATTTTTATTATTTTGAATCTTGTTTATTTTATTTGCAGTGTCCTATTGCTGTTCTCAAGCTGGAAGCCGTCGCAGCGTTAACGTACAGCTCTAAATCATTCAGTTAATATGTAAATGTTTTGCATTCGTTGAATCTGAGATGCACTTTTGTATAAATAAAAAAAAAAAAAGACAACTTTCAATGTTTTGACCTTTTGACTGAGAATCGTTCCTATCGGCCGTGCAGGAAGCCGGCATCTCCTGGCGGACAGTGCTCTCTGATGTTGTTCAAACGTATTGTACAAATATGGAGTTCTGCATTTCGCAAAGCTCATTTTTTTTGTGTTGCACATGTGATGGAAATATTAAAAAAAAAAAAAATGTATGAGGAAATGGCTTCAATGTCCCTTTATTTATTGATGTACCTCATAAGTGTGTGCGTGTGGCAGAGGGTGTGCATAATAACGTGCAGCGTATATTAAACCAATCCGACAGGACAATACAAACACAATTAGCATTAAATGACATCAACTGCTCTGCTAGGTTCAGGCTTTTTTTTGTTTTTTTTGCTTCCTTCATTATATCAAATTGCATCCTATTTTTCCCCCTTCTCCCTTGTGGCTCTCACTAACGAACATCTGAGCATCTTCAGGGAGGTCTCCGTTATTAATGACTCCATTACCCATCACCCTGTGCGGTCCCATTCCGCACACCCTTGTGCGCTAGGTCTATTTGGGGAGCCCACGGCACTCCAGGGGACAAACACAGACATTCTTCTGTCTCTGTCAAGTCAGGGGGGGGGGGGGGGGGGGGGGGGGGGGGGGAGCCATGCGACAACATCTGCCTGTCCTACAATTGTTCATGATGGAAATAATGGTACATAAGCTCTGAAAGAGTCACCACTTCACCTCATTAACACCACAACCTTAACGGCTTGCTATATATCGTACTAAGAATATCTCGGTAAAAGGGGCACTTGGAAATAACGTGTCCGTGTGGCTCTTTATCGTCTCTGGGATGCCTGTCCTGAAGATTATCTTTCATTATTGATAAAAAAAAGGGGTGTGATTTAATAGGATTTATCTCGGAGCCAGACCTGAACCCCACCTCCCCTCCCCCCCACCCCCAAGTCCATCATGGTACGGTCCAACTTTAACTGTCATGCCGAATGCAAGCTGGACATCTATTAAACAAGTTTGCTAGCATCTCCCCCTGCCAGGCACTTTTAATAAGCCTAAAGGGCATGTGAACAGGTCCAGAACTTTGATTTGCCAGAGATGGACTGGCCCACATCATCCATTACATTAAATTGGGTGGCAGCCTCCAGCTCATATTTATGATTTAATTAAATTCACTTGTGAGCCGTATCACAACCACTGCGCCCCTGCTTTTTTCGGCAGCCTAAGCAGCAGCTGATGAAAAAAAAAAAAAGGATGTACACACACACACACACACACAGATAAACACACACACGCAAACACACTCACACACACACAGACATAAACACACACACGCAAACACGCTCACACATGCGCGCACGTGGTGTTGAGTTTCTGACACTCGCCCAAGTGTGAGATTTTGTGGGGCTATTCGGCAGGGGAGCTCTCGAGGGCTCATTTAAAGCGATATAATTACAGGGCCCTAAAGTATTCTCCATCAGAAAGCAGCAGAATGGATGGCTTGTTCAGAGATAACTCTGCCTGTATGGCTCTGGGTCCTCCGTGGTGTCATACAGTACAGAGTACAGCAAATGGCCCCACAATGCAACACTGCACCGTACCCGTCCAGCGTAGCGTGGTTGGATGCGGCGGCCAGGCCAGATGTTCACGAGAGGGCTAAAGTGCCCGCTCGTTGTGCTCTTTCTGCTTGTTCGCTCCGGATATCGTGTGCCTATGGCTGGGGTTTGTTTATTTATTTAGAGGTTTGATGGCTTCTTTATCTATCTGCCCGTTCTAATCCCTTTCCCTTCACATTAGTACTAGTTGTAGTAGCAGTAGGTTGAGGTAAGTGAGTGTAGCAGTAGCAGTAGTAGTAGTAGTAGTAGTAGTAGTAGTAGTAGCACGAGTAGAAGTTGTAGCAGTAAACGTAGTGGTTGGCTGTAGTTGTTGTAACAGTAGTAGTATTACAGTTGTAGTACTGTCGGTATAATAACAGTGGCATAAGTAACACAACAGTAACTGCAGGAGTACAGCATGAGCAAAACTGATGTAAAACGAGCAATTTCACACCGGATGAGCATACAGCATACACACACACACACACACATGCACACGTGCACGCACGCAAACACGCCGACGTGCCAGCGTCTCAATGTCCGTCCTCCAATTGTCCTCGCTGTCCTTCCTCTTCTTCTTCCTCTTCCTCTTCATCTTCTCATTCTTCTTCCTCCTCCTCCTCCTCTTCATCTCCCTCCTCCTCCTCCTCCTCCTCCTCCTCCTCCTCTCCTCCTCCTCCTCCTCCTCTCCTCCTCCTCTTCCTCCCCCTCCTCTTCTCCTCCTCCTCCTCCTCCTCCTCCTCTCTCCTCTTCCTCCCCCTCCCCTCTCCTCCCCCTCCTCCTCCTCCTCCCCTCCTCCTCCCCCTCCTCCTCCTCCTCCTCCCTCCTCCTCCTCCTCCTCTTTGGTGGAGGGGAAGATTTGGTTTGGTGAAAACTCAACATTGTTAGGCTGAACGTTCCTCCCACCGAAGGAGACCTGGGAGGCCTCTTATGGCATTCAATATGTGCGGCCAAGCGTGGGATCCAGATCCATTTGGCCCAGCGAATCCACTGGGACCGTCTGGAGTAACCCAATATCTCACACCGGTGCTCCACATCCACACACACACACACACACACACACACACACACACACACACACACACACACACACACACACACACACACACACACACACACACACACACATAGAGAGACACACACACACACACACACACACGGGCACACACACACTCTTTCTCCACTCTTCAGAACTGTGTCAGCAAAATGTACACCCTTCTAGAAACTCAGAAGCAGGCCGTGACAAGACACTTATGAATATGAATCGAACCGAGTAAAGGGTGGCAGCGGTCTGAATCGTTTGGCTCGCGCGACTCGTTTTCTATACGCTTTCGTTTTCGACGCGCTGGATCTCGATTCAACGTCGGACAACCGACCGTCTTTCCCACTGGCTTTTGACGTATTATTCTGAAGAACAAACGTGTGGATGTTAGACTTGACTCTTTCTAGGTGATAATGAGATGATATTAGGAGCTGTTAATAGCACCAGCAGGTTCAGAGCAGGCTCTCTTTGATGGGGGGGATAGAGAGCGACAGAGAGAGATACGAC
This sequence comes from Melanogrammus aeglefinus, assembly GCA_900291075.1. Classification (NCBI taxonomy): domain Eukaryota; kingdom Metazoa; phylum Chordata; class Actinopteri; order Gadiformes; family Gadidae; genus Melanogrammus; species Melanogrammus aeglefinus. The sequence goes on along the minus strand of OLKM01001811.1, from coordinate 9,402 downwards.
ACCTACCGCCGTGCTAAACTTAAAAACTGTTCCACGCGTCACAGGGAAAGCGGTGCACGTCGCAAAACTTCATACCGTAGAAGAAGACGGGGTCTTTGATTGTTATCGATCGCTCTATGATGCCTCATCAAAACCAATGATATTTGAATACATTTTAAAAATGTATTCAAATATAATATAATATAATCAGATCTAGCATAATTGAAAATATAAACAAATATAATCGAATATAATCTCGACACATTTTATCTCGACTCATCAAATGTCCGATCCATCAGTCACTGAGTCTTGTGTTAATTCGAATGGAATATCATTTTATAAATCCGAAAAAACGTCAAGATGTCATCCCCACCCGATGGACAACAGTGAACGTCTCGACCACAAAGAGCTCCGTCCCGTCGCCGCATCCATCAGGGCCCAGCGCCGGGCGACTGGCGTTCTTGGCCGCCAGTCCGCGACCCCTGTCCAGAGGTCAGGCAAGGGCAAGCGCTCCGGCCCCCCCCCCCCCACCCCCCCCTCTCCCAGTGCCCCTCCCCCGGCCACCAGGGCTAATGATCCCCCCTGCCTCCTGAACTGGGAGACAGCTGAAGGTGAGTAGCGCCCTCCAGTACTCTCCCCATCCCTCTCTCTGTATCTCCCTGTCTCTCTCTTCTCCCTGTATCTCTCTCTCTCTGTATCTCTCCCCATCCCTCTCTCTGTATCTCCCTGTCTCTCTCTCTCTCCCTGTATCTCTCCCCATCCCTCTCTCTGTATCTCCCTGTCTCTCGCTCTATCTCTGTATCTCTCTCTCTCTGTATCTCTCCCTGTCTCTCTCTCCCTGTCTCTCTCTCCCTCTGTATCTCTCCCCATCCCTCTCTCTGTATCTCCCTGTCTCTCTCTCTCCCTGTATCTCTCCCCATCCCTCTCTCTGTATCTCCCTGTCTCCCTGTCTCTGTCTGTCTGTCTGTCTGTCTGTCTGTCTGTCTGTCTGTCTGTCTGTCTGTCTGTCTGTCTGTCTGTCTGTCTGTCTGTCTGTCTGTCTGTCTGTCTGTCTGTCTGTCTGTCTGTCTGTCTGTCTGTCTGTCTGTCTGTCTGTCTGTCTGTCTGTCTCAATGTCTCTCTCTCTCCCCCCCTCTCTCTCTCTCTGGCCCAATACCCCTGACGGACACTTGAAATAGATAAGGCATGAGTGTGTGTGTGTGTGTGTGTGTGTGTGTGTGTGTGTGTGTGTGTGTGTGTGTGTGTGTGTGTGTGTGTGTGTGTGTGTGTGTGTGTGTGTGTGTGTGTGTGTGTGTGTGTGTGTGTGTGTGTGTGTGTGTGTGTGTGCATGTACGTGTGCCCACGTGCGCGTGTGCATGTGTCTCTGTGTGTTTTTGCACGTGTATCTGTGTGTGTGTGTGTGTGTGTGTGTGTGTGTGTGTGTGTGTGTGTGTGTGTGTGTGTGTGTGTGTGTGTGTGTGTGTGTGTGTGTGTGTGTGTGTGTGGTGCGTGTGTGTCCCATTATTTTTCTTTATTTCATTTCTGGGCTTCATTTTTAAAAATGAATCAAAACAACCAGACAATGAAATATAGAGCATGCGGGGTCAACCCGACTGCTAGACTCCAGGCGGCCTCACTAGCCAATGGGATGAGGGCTGACAGATTATGAAGGAGGGGAGGGGAGGGGGGGGGGGGTGGGGATCAATATTGTAACATGTATACAGCCACAGCCATGAACATGGACCCTATCAAAGTGTACAACTGCCAGACACTGCCCTTCCACCACTACTATATATGCTCTACGTGTGCTCTACTTGTTCTCTATGTATGCTCTATGTGGGGTGTGCTCTAAGCATGCTTTATGTATGCTCTATGTACACTCTATGTATGCTCTATTTATGCTCTATGTATGCTCTATGTGGGTTCTATTTGTTTTACGTATGCTCTATGTATGCTCTACGCAAGCTCTATGTATGGCATATGCATCCTCTATACATGCTCTATACATGCTCTATGTAAACTCTATACATGCTCTATACATGCTCTATGCATGCTCTATGTATGCTCCATGCATACTCTATGTATACTCTATGCATACTCTATGTGTGCTCTATGTATATGGTCTATGTGTGACTTGCACCCGAGCACCGAAGCAGAAACACATTGTGTGCATGTGATATTTGTAAGCAGTGTGAGCTTATTAGTCGCTGATGATGCTGTGTGTGTGTGTGTGTGTGTGTGTGTGTGTGTGTGTGTGTGTGTGTGTGTGTGTGTGTGTGTGTGTGTGTGTGTGTGTGTGTGTGTGTGTGTGTGTGTGTGTGTGTGTGTGTGTGTGGTACTATTGGCAGAGAATCCATAACTAATCAAAGAATAAACCTAATGGGGTGTTTTTTTTATCATCATTTAATGTCTTTTTGTACAATTGATACAACCATTCTTATGCATTGAATATGTGCACAGAGGCACTGCACCAGCCAGCAGCATGGTACCATGACCCCTTGCCAAACAGCATCTGCTTAATCTGCAGAACAGAGAGAACACTTTTATCTAAGGTTATTATGGGTGCTTTCCACAAAGCAAAGCATAAACCAGAGGCTCAGATGAGATCTATGTTTAAAATTTGGGTCTTTGTTTGGCTTTTTGCCCCGTTGTGGGGATGCGAGGACGTGAGCTGATCACCACACCTCCTGATACCAGTTTGTCGTTTGTTTTTTCCCCCTTTGCTTATTGGTGATAAAGCAGGAAATGTGCCGTTATGGGGTCCCAGAGGAGGACAAGGCCGTGTTCCACCTCTCTGTGACTCCTCTCTAATCATCTCTATACTCCCGTCTCCCACTTCTCTCTCTTTTTCCACCCGTTTCACTCCTCTATTTTTATTCTTCAGGCTTCCCCCTCGTCCCCTCTTCCTCACCCCTCGCTATGATCTCTAATTTGTGATTTTGTATCCTCCTGCTCCCTCGTCTCTCGCTCTCTCTCTCTCTCTCTCTCTCTCTCTCTCTCTCTCTCTCTCTCTCTCTCTCTCTCTCTCTCTCTCTCTCTCTCTCTCTCTCTCTCTCTCTCTCTCTCTCTGCTCTCTCTCTCTCTCTCTCTCTGCTCTCCCCTCTCTCTCTCTCTCTCTCTCTCTCTCTCTCTCTCTCTCTCTCTCTCTCTCTCTCTCTCTCTCTCTCTCTCTCTCTCTCTCTCTTTCTCTCTCCTCTCTCTCTCTCTCTCTCTCTCTCTCGCTCTCTCTCTGCTCTCTCTCTCTCTCTCCCCTCTGTCTCTCTCTGACTCTCTCTCTCTCTCTCTCTCTCTCTCCTCCGTCTCTCTCTCTCTCTGTCTCTCTCTGCTCTCTCTCTCTCTCTCTCTCTCTCTCTTCTCTCTCTCTATTCTCTCTCTCTCTCTCTCTCTCTCTCTCTCTCTCTCTCTCGCGTCTCTCTCTCTCTCCTCTCTCTCTCCTCTCTCCTCTCTCTTCTCTCTCTCTCTCTCTCTCTCTCTCTCTCTCTCTCTCTCTCTCTCTCTCTCTATCTCGCTCTCTCTCGCTCTCTCTCTCTCGCGCGCTTTCTCTTGCCATCTCTCTCTCGCCCATCTCTTCCCCCCTGCACCGCTTGTATTGTAAACAGCTCACAAAAGCATGACAGGGTCTGTGCTCGTGTTTCCCACTCTCCCCCTGCCCCCATGCCCCTGCTCTCTTGCTCTCTTAGCTATTTGTTATTGTCTGCGCACGATCGTGTGTTTGTCTCTATCATGTCTTCCCCCTTTTATTCCCGCCTTTTAGATTTTTTTCTTTCCTCTGCGTCAGAAAAAGGGAAAAGTTAATTAAATATGGCACGAGATGGAGCCGCATCGCTTTAAACCATCATGTCATTAAAATGGCATCCCTGGGAGATGGGCTTAAAAGGGAGTCGGAGAACAATGTATTCTCAGTCAGATATTTATGGGGGCCTGGTTATGTAAACACGCTTCTTTTATTCTCTATGTATATTTCATGTAATTATCACTTTTTGGAGCCCCCCCCCCCCGGGACCTGTAGAAGAGCGGGGTGAATCAGGGCCGGGTGGGGTGGGGGGGGGTGTCATTAGAAGAGACTATTGTTGCGACACTCTCGCGATAAGCGGAGCGTGCTAAGGCTACGTGGTCCCCGACTTGTTACACCTTTTATCTTTATTTATACCCCGTCGTCGCGCACTTAAACCCTGGAACGTCTCTCCCTCTCGCTCTGGATACGAGCGTGTCGCCGGAGCGCGCGGCTGTCAGCGAGGCTCTCCTAATAGGACTCATCATGACCCGGTGCCCGCCTCTTGTACGCCGTCATTAAGGGCAGCTTACCGTACTACAGTAAGGACTCTCACACGCCGACGTCTCTACAGAGGCTACATGCTAAATTAAACCGACTTGACGATATTCGCGTGGATGCGCACATGCACGTAGACCGGCGCGCGCGCGCGCGTACACACACACACACACACACACACACACACACACACACACACACACACACACACACACACACACACACACACAAACGCATGCATAAAATCATGTACGTGGCCTTCGCAGATCTAACAGAAACAGATGATGAAGCACCGTGCGCTTCGTGTACGCTCCGTATCCGACTATTTAGGAGCGCGATGCGGGATGCGGACGAGTGGTGGAGGAGGTGGAGTGGAGGAATGGAGGAGACAACAAAGGGGCCGGAGAGCGAGCGCTGCCGGTTCTCCGAGGGGCCCTGGGTGCCAGCTGACGGAAGCGGCTAATTAAGAGGGCTGCAGAGCCGGTGGGGTGTCTCATGAAACAGGGGCACCTGGGTTTCACTGGAGGAGGCTGGGTCGGCACCGATGCCACACTATTCCCCCGCTCCTCTCTGTGAGGAAGAGGAGGGGGAGGAGGAGGAGGAGGAGGAGGAGGAGGAGGAGGAGGAGGAGGAGGAGGAGGAGGAGGAGGAGGAGGAGGAGGAGGAGTAGGAGCAGGAGGCGGAGGAACAGGAGGAGGTGGAGGATGAGAAGGAGGTGGAGGTGGAGCAGCAGAAGGAGGTGGAAGAGCTGAAGGTGGAGGAGAAGGAGGTGGAGGACCAAAGGTGGAAGAGGGAGGAGGAGGAGCAGGAGGTGAAGGAGCAGGAGGTGGAGGTGGAGGTGGACGAGGTGAAGGAGGTGGAGCAGCAGGAGGTGGAGGAGCAGGAGGCGGAGCCGGCGAGGCGGATGCCAGGTATCTCTCTCTCACTCTAACCCAGCACGTCAAAGCGCTCCTGACGTGTATTAAAGAAACAACAGCGTTGACAACAGCCCCTCCCAACCACCCCACGCACACGCTGCCGTCTGCTTATGCAGGGGCAGGTTATTCCATGGCGCGTGATGCAATTCTACATGTCAAGGAGCATTTGTTCAGCGCAGACGCACCTCAGCCCAGAGAGCTTATGCAGGGGCAGGTTATTCCGTGGCGCGTGATGCAATTCTACATGTCAAGGAGCATTTGTTCAGCGCAGACGCACCTCAGCCCAGAGAGCAGAACACGACGCACGGGCCAGCCTGGTGATTGACACGTTAGCACTTTGTAAACTAATAAGACTCACACACTCTCGCACACACATATGACTGGACACACATATGCACACACACACACACACACACACACACACACACACACACACACACACACACACACACACACACACACACACACACACACACACACACACACACACACACACACACACACACACACACACACACACTAATGCACATACACACATACCCATGCACCTGCGTATGCATGTAAAGACAACCCCCCCCCCCACACACACAGGCTTGTATGTATATGTGTATACACGTACACTCACACACACACACACACACCACACACACACACACACACACACACACACACACCACAGCACACACCACACACACACACACACACACACACACACACACACACACACACACACACACACACACACACACAAATAAACATACGCACTTACACAGACATAGACACAGAAACACACACACACACTCACATAGACACGCACACACAATTACGCACTTACAGACATAGAAATAGACACACATGCGCACTTATACACACACACACACACACACACACACACACACGCGCGTGCAAACGCACACATACACCTATCCACATAGAGCATCTCCCAAATGCATAGCTTAATGCCGTCTCCGCTCCATTGTTCGCCGAGGCGTCTTTGCTGCGGGGGTCAGAGTGTCTGGCAGTAATCTAACTAGCAACCGACTGCGGGGACGCGGCGAGGTCTGTCGCGGGTTCTGTCATTACCGCTCCCCACCCCTGAGAGGCACCCCGGCGCTCCCGACCGCGGCTGAGCCCCCCCCACCCCCCAACCTACGCACACGCCCGGTAAACCTCGGTGAACCGCACTTTTCTAAAGTCGGCGCAATAACCACTGCAGAATTGCTTTTAATCAACGTCTGAAATGAGGGTGACTTGAAGCGTCGCCCCATGCTGATTAAATGTAATTGTTTAATTGCCAAGTGCTGGGAAACCATCCTGAGAGGATTCCAATGGAATTATTTAATCTCCAGTCAGGAAGTTTGCCGTCGCAGGAAAAAGAGCTGGGGCGAAAACGGAAGGAGGCGAAGGGAAGCGACGCGAAGGAATCAAAGCAGAAAACGTTGTGTGGGGGTGTTGTGTGGGGGTGTTTTTAGTTATTTATTATTTTTTTAGTTTGGTTTGCTTTTTCCCCCTCCTTTTCCAATATGCGCCTCGTGAAATATTAATCCTGGTTTACATTTAGCCGGTCAAGTAAGTGAATGAAGAGTGGAGGCAGAGGGGAGCACACACTCCTAAGTGATCCTGCGATTGCAGCAACAACGGAAAAAAAACACGAAACAAGGTCGTGCATGAGGCCTTTCGGCCACAGACGGAGTGGTGCGGTCCGGCTCTGCGTCTGAGTGTGCTATCCATCTGTGTGGGATGAAGTTGGGGAAACA